>JAODAL010022327.1:0-64985 GCA_025379985.1 Phyllomedusa bahiana | reverse complement strand
CTGAGCTCCATAGAAATCCCCCGATCCATTAGATCCCTGTAAATAAACCGATCCCAGAAGCGAGAGCCCAGAGGCCGGAACCAGAACTGATTTACAAGAGGTCGCAACAATGTTACTGCTCTATTGTCTGTAGAGTCCTTATTGTTACAATGTGTCCAGTGTCCTTATTGTTACAATGTGTACAGAGTCCTTATTGTTACAATGTGTACAGAGTCCATATTGTTACAATGTGTACAGCACATTTATCACATGTTACTATCTGTATCCAAACATCATTTCAGTGGTTACAAGGATTATATTGACTGATGGACGTCAGGTCCAGACCCCTTGAGGCTGTCAATCATGTGTATTATCCCTGTACTGTGACATCACTGTGTATTATCCCTGTACTGTGACATCACTGTTATTATCCCTGTACTGTGACATCACTGTGTGCATTATCCCTGTACTGTGACATTACCGTGTGCATTATCCCTGTACCGTGACATCACTGTGTGCATTGTCCCTGTACCGTGACGTCGCCGCGTGCATTGTCCCTGTACCGGGACGTCGCCGCGTGCATTGTCCCTGTACCGGGACATCACTGTGTGCATTGTTCCTGTACTTTACTCTCATTGGGGATCATTTATCATTGAACTTTCCCTGATGTGATTTGCGGCTGGTGGATGTCATAGCACAGCCGGATCCCATGACAAGTTTTGCTATAGGGTGGGGCCTTATGATTGTTGTGCCCGCCTCTTTGTGTCATGCTCCGCCCCTGAGGTTCTGTGGAGATTGTGGCGGATCCTCTGCAGCTGCTCGGGCCGGGGTCACACTCTCCGTTACGGGTGCAGGATTTCTTTTGCGTTTCTTTGTGACGCCGCTGACAATTGTCTTATTAAATGTATCCGTCTTATTAAATGTATCTGTTTTATTGTTGCAAAACGTAACAAAAACGCAACATGTGAACGCGGCCTCAGGTGACCCCAGAAATAAGCTTACCCTAAACTATGACACTAGTGGGCGTCACCGGAAGCTCCACGGACTACAGCTTCCACCATGCTGGCTCGTCTGTGATTGCCAGAACATGTTGGGAGTTGTAGTTACTGCTGGAAAGCTACATGACATAACCCTTCTCCATCTAACCCTGCCGGAGCTCTAGGCCACACCCCTTACCCTGTGGCTCCGCCTTGTCAGCGCCTCTGGGGGCCCCAGTTTGGCCCTGACAGTCCAGTCTTGTGTATGGGACTCCTGCCCTGTTATAAGGCGTCCTCCACGAATCCTGGAAGGACCAGCGTCTTGTCTGCGGCGCTGCGGCTTGGGGACTCCAGATCTGTCCTTGGTGGAACCGCGAGCCCCAGGGTCAGGGCTTTGTGCTGTGCTTCATGGTCGGTCATCGTCTTCTCAGGTTTCAGTGACGCTGCTCGGGCTCCGGTGCCGCCATCTTGTATGGGGGACTCCTCCAGAATTCGGGGGGTGGTCACTCGGCTCGTGTCCGATGGGATATTGCTGGATATTGACTACGGAAAGAGAAAACAGAGCCCGGGTCAGAGCACAAAACCCTCAGGATAGGTGATAAATGTCTGAGCACTGGGGGCACCACGGAAGGGACCCCTAATGATCAATGGACCCTGAGCCCCCCAACCCTGCTCAAAGCATAGAGCGAGGTCTACTGGCTCCATTCAATGGCCGATCACTGGGGGCCCCACTCCCGGGACCCTTAATAATCACTGGACCCTGAGCCCCCAGACCCGTCTCAGAGCATCTAGCGAGCGAATGATCAAAGTGGAGGGAGAAGAGCGTCTGTCCGGGATCCGCACCGTGCGCCCCCTTGAGCTGGTTAAGAGTCCCACGATATGCCCCTCTCTGGAGGCCCCACCCCCACCACTAAGCCACACCCATTTTCTGAATTTTGCCAGAAAAATGGCATAAATCACATAACTAATCCCTCCCCCATTTCTCACCATTATGTTTGCTGTCAGTGAATGACAACACTCCTGTTTACATTCAGATGCAGTAAACTCCAGATACATTGAACACAGTGAATCCTTCTGTCAGCTGAGAAGTACATACAACTGCATGATCCAGTGTAGACAATGCTCTGTGAGCTAAAGAGCCCAGACTCCAGACTGATAGATTGTACATAGCCAAACCTGCTCTCAGCTGAGGACTTGTTATAGTTGTATCCAGTGTGGACAATGCTCTGTGAGCTTAAATTGCTGGCCTCCAGACTGATACATTGTACAGCTGAGAGCATTACTAGACATATACAATGTATCAGGCTGGAGTCCAGGCTATTTAGCTCACAGAGCATTGTCCATACTGAATACAATTGTAGCAGACCCTGAGGTTAAAGCAATAGCAGCTTTGTATAATGTACCAGTCTGGGCTCCTGGCTCTTTAGTTCATAGAGCATTTTCTACACTGGATACAACTGTAACAAACTCTCAGCTTGAAGCGGGGTTAGTTTATGTAAAATGAAATTAGTCAGGGCCCCGGGTTTGGTTTCGGCTACGGGCATTTTTCTACCTGGTTACAATGGTCTCCATTTTTTAGCTTTGTACAATAAATTCTGTGGGGCCCCGGTTTGGTTCAGCTCACGGGGGCATTGTTTTTAAACTGGTTTAAAATTGGTTCATTCCCTCGGGCTATGTAAATAAATCAGTCGGGGGTCCATTTGGGTTTAAGTCCCCAGGGCATTGTTACATGGAAAACAATGGTCTCCATTCTCAGCAAATGTTAAAAGGAATCTGTCGGGGTTGGGGTTTGGGGTTCCCCCGGGGCATTGTCTAAATGGAAATACAATGGTCTCCACTTCTCAGCTATTTTACAATGTACGGGGGGGATGCAGGCTGTTCGGCCTCCCCCGAGCATTTCTACCCCAATTTTATCCACTTCTGAGCTGGGCAGGGGGGGAAGGTAAATTAAACTTTTAAACTTTTATTTTTAACCCCTTAAACACCCGATGTCTGTAAAAATTTGGGGGGTTTGGTAAAAAACGTGCAAAAAAAGTTCTGGGAAACTTTTCATGATGCACGATTGGGGCCCAAAAACCCGGCGGCTGCTCTCACCCGGCGGCCGGAGCCCAGGCTGCTCTCCATCCGCTTCCTGCGGGAGATGTCGGGGTTCCAGTGGCAGACCAGGCTGTCGTTCTGGACGCTGTAGTTCTTGTTTCCAATCAGCCAATACGTTTTCATTTTCCCTTTACCCTGAAATACAAACCACATTCTTGGTTTTCTCTTTCCTTCCACTTTCTGAGCCTCCGAATTCATGAACAGAATTCCAGCAGTGCAGTGTGGACTGACACCAGCGTAGAGGGTATGAGCTGGGGCTGGACGGGCGACCACTCCCATGGGCGCATGAGCCTGGGGGTGGAGGGCGACCCCTCCCATGGGCGCATGAGGCCCGGGCTGGGGGGCGTTTCCCCTCCTATGGGCGCAGAGCTGGGGCTGGTCGGGCGACCGTCCCCTGGGCGCATGAGCCGGGGGTGGACGGGGGACCGCCCCCTATGGGCGCGAGTGGGGGGGCGGGGACCGCCCCCTGGGCGCATGAGCCTGGGGCTGGCGGGCGCCCGCCCCAGGGGCGCATGACCCTGGGGTGGAGGGCGCCCGTCCTATGGGCGCATGAGCTGGGGGTGGGGGCGACCGCTCCTGGGCGATGAGCCGGGGGGCTGGGGGGGCGCCGCTCCCATGGGGATGGCCTGGGGGGGAGGGCGACCGCCCCCAGGGGCGCTGGCCTGGGGCTGGACGGGCGACCGCCCCCCGGGGCCCTGAGCCTGGGGCCCCGGCGGGCGACGCCCCCCAGGGGCGCTGGCCGGGGGGTGGCGGGCGTCACCCCTTTGGGGCGCATGAGCCTGGGGCGGGATGGGCGACCCTCTATGGGCGCATGACCTGGGGCTGGACGGGCGTCCATCCTTGGGCCATGGCTGGGGCTGGACTGGCGACCCGCCCCTTGGGCCATGGCTGGGGTGGAGGGCGACCGCTCCTATGGGGCATGAGCCGGGCTGGACGGGCGACCGCCCCTATGGGCGCATGACCCTGGGCTGGCGGCGGGGCCGTCCTATGGGGATAAGCCGGGGGCTGGGGGGGTGCAAAAACCGCTCCCTATGGGGATGACCCTGGGGTGGCCCGGGGGGGACCGCCCCTATGGGCGCATGGCCTGGGGCTGGAGGGGCCAAACTCCTATGGGCGTATGAGGGGGGGTGGCGGGCGTCCCTCCTTGGGCGTAGAGCGGGGGGGGCGGGCGCCACTCCAGGGGCGCACGAGCTGGAGGGGGACGGGCGCCCCACACCCTGGGACACGAGCCTGGGGTGGAGGGGACCACACCCATGGGCACACGAGCTGGGGCTGGACGGGCGACCACTCCTATGGGCGTATGAGCTGGGGCTGGACGGGCGACCACTCCTATGGGCGTCTGAGCCTGGGGCTGGACGGGCGACCACTCCTATGGGCGCATGACCCTGGGGCTGGACGGGCGTCCACTCCTATGGGCGCATGAGCCTGGGGCTGGACGGGCGACCACTCCTATGGGCGCATGAGCTGGGGCTGGACGGGCGTCCGCTCCTATGGGCGCATGAGCTGGGGCAGGACGGGCGACCGCACCCATGGGCGCATGAGCCAGGGGCTGGACGGGCGACCGCTCACATGGGCGCATGAGCCTGGGGCAGGACGGGCGACCTCTCCTATGGGCGTATGAGCTGGGGCTGGATGGGCGTCCACTCCTATGGGCGTATGAGCTGGGGCAGGACGGGCGACCACTCCTATGGGCGTATGAGCCTGGGGCTGGACGGGCGTCCACTCCTATGGGCGTATGAGCTGGGGCTGGACTGGCGACCACTCCTATGGGCGTATGAGCTGGGGCTGGACGGGCGACCACTCCTATGGGCGCATGAGCTGGGGCTGGATGGGCGTCCACTCCATGGGCGCATGAGCCTGGGGTTCGCCACCTACCTTCACCTCAATCTCCCCGCGCGGCTCGATCTCGTAGGCGTTGTCGATGAGCAGGACCTGGTAGGTGGCAGAACTGATGTGAATCTTCTGAGCTACAAGACAAAGACACAGACAAGGAATAGAAAAAAGAGACCTGTCCTGACCCCGGATCTGATGTACCCCGTGCGGCCGCACACCCCTGAGCCCGGATCTGATGTACCCCGTGCGGCCGCACCCCCCTGAGCCCGGATCTGATGTACCCCGTGCGGCCGCACCCCCGACCCCGGATCTGATGTACCCCGTGCGGCCGCTCCCCTGACCCCGGATCTGATGTACCCCGTGCGGCCGCACCCCTGAGCCCGGATCTGAAGTACCCCGTGTGGCCGCACCCCCGACCCCGGATCTGAAGTACCCCGTGTGGCCGCACCCCCGACCCCGGATCTGAAGTACCCCGTGTGGCCGCACCCCCGACCCCAGATCTGATGTCCCCCGTGCGGCGGCACCCCGGACCCCGTTTAGGATGTACCCGGGGTGGCCGCACCCCTGCCCCCGGATCTGAAGTACCCCGTGTGGCCGCACCCCTGACACCGGATCTGATGTACCCCGTGCGGCCGCACCCCTGACCCCGGATCTGATGTACCCCGTGCGGCCGCACCCCCGACCCCGGATCTGATGTCCCCCGTGCGGCCGCACCCCCGACCCCGGATCTGATTGTACCCGTGCGGCCGCACCCCTGACCCCGGATCTGATGTACCCCTTTGCGGCCGCACCCTGACCCCGGATCTGATGTACCCCGTGCGGCCGCACCCCCAACCCCGGATCTGATGTCCCCCGTGCGGCCGCGCCCCCGACCCCGGATCTGATGTACCCCGTGCGGCCGCACCCCTGACCCCGGATCTGATGTCCCCCGTGCGGCCGCACTCCTGACCCCGGATCTGATGTACCCCGTGCGGCCGCACCCCCGACCCCGGATCTGATGTCCCCCGTGCGGCCGCACCCCTGACCCCGGATCTGATGTACCCCGTGCGGCCGCACCCCGACCCCGGATCTCATGTACCCCCTGCGGCCGCACCCCTGACCCCGGATCTGATGTACCCCGTGCGGCCGCACCCCTGACCCCGGATCTGATGTACCCCGTGCACATCATACATACGTAAGCTGGTGGATTCCATCCGCGAGGCGGTGTTCACTGTGTCGCCAAACAGGCAGTAGCGCGGCATCTTGTATCCGACAACGCCAGCGACGCAGGGTCCTGCAACAACACAGACATCGCCATGACCTCACTGTGCAATAGATGGCGCTAGTGAGCAATGACCAGCCGCACCCCTTTAAAGGGGATTTATCGTTTGAGCTGCTCGTGCTGTTCTGCTAATTTTCTCAGATTGAGTTTGAAATCCAGGGGCGTGTTCTTCCTCTCAGCAGGCGTGTCTCCCCTCCCAGGAGGTGTGTCTCTCCTCACTGATATGCAGAGGGTTGTCTGGATATAGCAGCTCTGTAGCCTCCTGCATGCTTCTTATGTCTGCAGCCTTGAGGCTCCACAAGCTGCAGCAAGCACCTATTATATCTATTATATCTCTTAGTTTACACACTGAAAGCCAGCAGCTTTAACTTCTGTTCTAGTGGTATTCAACCAAATTGTACTGACAACAGGCAGAGACCTTTACTCAACTACAAGGACAAACGTCAGCTTCAAGTAAAGATCTCTGCTTGCTGTCAGTGATATGAGTGAAAACAGTGGGGGGAGAACCTGCTCAGCCTTTAACTGACTTGGCAGATGGTGTAGTGGTAGAGTGTTGGTTTTACAACGAATGGGTTTGGATTTTTAGTCCCCTCACAGGGTTTTTTCCCCCCCCCCCCCCCTAAATTCTACACATATGTAGAGACCTAAAATATATATGTCAATCTCTCTAATGATATATATACACATACATAGCTCCCCTATATCATGTCTCATCACCCAGAGTATATGCATTGTATCACATATGTTGGAAGTGCTTGGTGTGACTGTGAGGATGGGACACTATATAGGGGAGCTTTCTGTGTGTGTGTATATATATAAAATTATAGATGTCTACACATATATTTTCATATATTTACATATTTGTACAATTTATAAAAGAAAAAAAACAAAAACAATGGGACTTGAACTCCAAACCTCTGGCTTGCCAAGCTGATAACCTATGCACTGCACTACACAAGCAGCTCATATGGACACAGTGTTGAATCCTTATCTTATACACTACAGATGATGTCATAAGGAGGCGGGGCTTGCATTCGATCTGAGGAACAGAACGCCCTCTTTTCAAAGTAGCAGCTTAAGGACTGAACCTGTGAGGAGGTGAATCAACCTCTTGGCAAAAGCCCCTTAAACAGGCAGTAATTGCCCAGATCCTTCCCCCTAGAGCTGAGATGTACTAGAGCCAGCAGACTCTGGTTTCACTATCGATTTTAACAGCTCAGAGGGGAGTAAACACAGAGTGTGCAGGCAGCCAATCACAGCGCAGGGGGCGTACTCATGACGTTTCCTGTCTAGGGGCATATCCCAATAGGTGGAATGAAATATCAGCCAGCCAATCACAGTGCAGGGGGCGTGTCTAGGGCACAGGAATCGACCCGGGGGCGTTCTGACCAGCAACAGCAGAAATAGAAGACAGATTTACAGCGAAGCTGATATCTGCTAACCCAAGTGACAGAGGTAATGCAACCCAAATACAAAAGTGCTTATTTTTACTGTCCCCATAATCTGAGACATGATCTTTGTAACGATAAAACCCCTTTAAGGACAAAATGTGGAAGTGAAGCTGCTTAATCTGTTACCTGCTGCGCAGACGAGGACGTTACTAGTATGGTGTCCTGCAAAATCCAGCGATCAGCAAGAACATTACAGCCCCCGTCTCATGCTGTGACCCCCGGGGCCCGGACTCCTCTGAAGACTCCTGTGCTCTCAGATCATGTCAGGTGAGTGGTCCGGACCCTGCTCTGACCCCCGGGGCCCGGACTCCTCTGAAGAGTCCTGTGGTATCAGATCCTGTGAGGTGCGGCCCCTGCTCTGACCCCCAGGGCCCGGACTCCTGTGAAGAGTCCCGAAGTATCAGATCCTGTGAGGTGCGGCCCTTATGCTCTGCCCCAAGACCCGGACTCCTCTGAAGAGTCCTGTGCTATCAGATCCTGAGAGGTGTGAGGTGCGGCCCCTGCTCTGACCCCCGGGGCCCGGACTCCTCTGAAGAGTCCTGTGGGATCCGAGCCTGTGAGGTGGGGGCCCTGCTCTGACCCCCGGGGGCCGGACTCCTCTGAAGAGTCCTGTGGTATCAGATCCTGTGAGGTGTGGCCCCTGCTCTTACCCCCGGGGCCCGGACTCCTCTGAAGAGTCCTGTGGTATCAGATCCTGTGAGGTGCGGCCCCTGCTATTACCCCGGGGCCCGGACTCCTGTGTAGAGTCCTGAGGTATCAGATCGTGTGAGGTGACGCCCCTGCTCTGCCCCCAGGGCCCGGACTCCTGTGAAGAGTCCTGAGGTATCAGATCCTGTGAGGTGCAGCCCCTGCTCTGACCCCGGGGCCCGGACTCCTCTAAAGGAGTCCTGGGGTTTCAGATCCTGTGAGGTGGGCCCCTGCTCTGACCCCCGGGGCCCGGACTTCCTCTGAAGAGTCCTATGGTATCAGTTCCTGTGAGGTGCGGCCCCTGCTCTGACCCCCGGGGCCCCGGACTCCTTTGAAGAGTCCTGTGGTATCAGATCCTGTGAGGTGCGGCCCCTGCTCTGACCCCGGGGCCCGGACTCCTCTGAAGGTCCTGTGGTATCAGATCTGTGAGGTGCGGCTCCTGCTCTGACCCCGGGGACCGGACCCCTCTGAAGAGTCCTGTGGTATCAGATCCTGTGAGGTGCGGCCCCTGCTTGACCCCCGGGGCCCGGACTCCTTGAACAGTCCTGTGATATAGATCCTGTGAGTGCGGCCCTTGCTCTGCCCCCCGGGGCCCGGAATCTCTGAAGAGTCCTTTTGGTATCAGATCCTGTGAGGTGCGGCCCTGCTCTGACCCCCGGGGGCCGGACTCCTCTGAAGGGTCCTGTGGTATCGGGATCCTGTGAGGTGTGGCCCCTGCTCTGACCCCCGGGGCCTGGACTCCTCTGAAGAGTCCTGTGGTATCAGATCCTGTGAGGTGCGGCTCCTGCTCTGACCCCCGGGGCCCGGACTCCTCTGCAGAGTCCTGTGGTATCAGATCCTGTGAGGTGTGAGGTGTGGCCCTGTTCTGCCCCCCGGTGCCGGACTCCTCTGAAGAGTCCTGTGGTATCAGATCCTGTGAGGTGGGGCCCCTGCTCTGCCCCCGGGGCCCGGACTCCTCTGAAGAGTTCTGTGGTATCAGATCCTGTGAGGTGCGGCTCCTGCTCTGACCCCCGGTGTCCGGACTCCTCTGAAGAGTCCGGGTGGTATCAGACCCTGTGAGGTGCGGCCCCTGCTCTGCCCCCCGGGCCCGGACTCCTTTGAAGAGTTTCTGTGGTTTCAGATCCTGTGAGGTGGGCCCCTGCTCTGACCCCGGACCGGACTCCTCTGAAGAGTCCTGTGGTATCAGATCCTGTGAGTGTGAGGTGCGGCCCTGCTCTGACCCCAGGGCCGACTCCTCTGAAGGGTCCTGTGGTATCAGATCCTGTGAGATGCAGCCCTGCTCTGAACCCCGGGGCCTGGACTCCTCTGAAGAGTCCTGTGGTATCAGATCCTGTGAGGTGCGGCCCCTGCTCTGACCCCCAGGGCCAGGACTCCTCTGAAGGGTCCTGTGGTATCAGTCCTGTGAGATGCAGCCCCTGCTCTGACCCCGGGGCCCGGACTCCTCTGAAGAGTCCTGTGGTATCAGATCCTGTGAGGTGTAGCCCCATGCTCTGACCCCCGGGGCCTGGACTCCTCTGAAGAGTCCTGTGGTATCAGATCCTGTGAGGTGCGGCCCCTGCTCTGACCCCGGGGCCCGGACTCCTCTGAAGAGTCCTGTGGTATCAGATCCTGTGAGGTGCGGCCCCTGCTCTGACCCCCGGGGCCCGGACTCCTCTGAAGAGTCCTGTGGTATCAGATCCTGTGAGGTGTGGCCCCTGCTCTGACCCCCGGGGCCCGGACTCCTCTGAAGAGTCCTGTGGTATCAGATCCTGTGAGGTGCGGCCCCTGCTCTGACCCCCGGGCCCGGACTCCTCTGAAGAGTCCTGTTGTATCAGATCCTGTGAGGTGCGGCCCCTGCTCTGACCCCCGGGGCCCGGACTCCTCTGAAGAGTCCTGTGGTATCAGATCCTGTGAGGTGTGGCCCCTGCTCTGACCCCCAGGGCCCGGACTCCTCTGAAGAGTCCTGTGGTATCAGATCCTGTGAGGTGCGGCCCCTGCTCTGACCCCGGGGCCCGGACTCCTCTGAAGAGTCCTGTGGTATCAGATCCTGTGAGGTGCGGCGCCTGCTCTGACCCCAGGGCCCGGACTCCTCTGAAGAGTCCTGTGATAACAGATCCTGTGAGGTGCAGCTCCTGCTCTGACCCCGGGGCCCGGACTCCTCTGAAGAGTCCTGTGGTATCAGATCCTGTGAGGTGCGGCCCCTGCTCTGACCCCCTGGGCCCGGACTCCTCTGAAGAGTCCTGTGGTATCAGATCCTGTGAGGTGCGGCCCCTGCTCTGACCCCCGGGGCCTGGACTCCTCTGAAGAGTCCTGTGGTATCAGATCCTGTGAGGTGTGGCCCCTGCTCTGACCCCCGGGGCCCGGACTCCTCTGAAGAGTCCTGTGGTATCAGATCCTGTGAGGTGTGGCCCCTGCTCTGACCTCCGGGGGCCCGGACTCCTCTGAAGAGTCCTGTGGTAACAGATCCTGTGATGTGTGAGGTGTGGACCCTGCTCTGACCCCCGGGGCCCAGACTCCTCTGAAGAGTCCTGTGGTATCAGATCCTGTGAGGTGCGGCCCCTGCTCTGAGCCCAGGGATCTGGACTCCTCTGAAGAGTCCTGTGGTATCAGATCCTGTGAGGTGCGGCCCCTGCTCTGACCCCCGGGGCCTGGACTCCTCTGAAGAGTCCTGTGGTATCAGATCCTGTGAGGTGCGGCCCTGACCCCCGGGCCCGGACTCCTCTGAAGTGTCCTGTGGTATCAGATCCTGTTAGGGTTGAGGTGTAGCCCCATGATCTGACCCCGGGGCCGGACTCCTCTGAAGAGTCCTGTGGTATCAGATCCTGTGAGGTGCGGCCCCTGCTCTGACCCCCGGGGCCCGGACTCCTCTGAAGAGTCCTGTGGTATCAGATCCTGTGAGGTGCGGCCCCTGCTCTGACCCCGGGGCCCGGACTCCTCTGAAGAGTCCTGTGGTATCAGATCCTGTGAGGTGCGGCCCCTGCTCTGACCCCCGGGGCCCGGACTCCTCTGAAGAGTCCTGTGGTATCAGATCCTGTGAGGTGCGGCCCCTGCTCTGATCCCGGGGCCCGGACTCCTCTGAAGAGTCCTGTGGTATCAGATCCTGTGAGGTGTGAGGTGCGGCCCCTGCTCTGACCCCCGGGGCCCGGACTCCTCTGAAGAGTCCTGTGGTATCAGATCCTGTGAGGTGCGGCCCCTGCTCTGACCCCGGACTCCTCTGAAGAGTCCTGTGGTATCAGATCGTATGAGGTGCGGCCCCTGCTCTGACCCCCGGGGCCGGATCCTCTGAAGAGTGCTGTGGTATCAGATCATGTGAGGTGTGGCCCCTGCTCTGACCCCGGGGCCCAGACTCCTCTGAAGAGTCCTGTGGTATCAGATCCTGTGAGGTGCGGCCCCTGCTCTGACCCCCGGGGCCCGGACTCCTCTGAATCCTGTGAGGTGTGAGGTGCGGCCCCTGCTCTGACCCCGGGGCCCGGACTCCTCTGAAGAGTCCTGTGGTATCAGATCCTGTGAGGTGCGGCCCCTGCTCTGACCCCCGGGGCCCGGACTCCTCTGAAGAGTCCTGTGGTATCAGATCCTGTGAGGTGTGAGGTGCGGCCCCTGCTCTGACCCCCGGGGCCCGGACTCCTCTGAAGAGTCCTGTGGTATCAGATCCTGTGAGGTGCGGCCCCTGCTCTGACCCCCGGGGCCCGGACTCCTCTGAAGAGTCCTGTGGTATCAGATCCGGTGAGGTGCGGCCCTGCTCTGACCCCCGGGGCCCCGCACTCCTCTGATGGGTCGTGTGTTATCAGATCCTGTGAGGGGCGGCCCTGCTCTGACCCCCGGGGCCCAGACTCCTCCGAAGCGTCCTGTGGTAGCAGATCCTGTGAGGGTTGCGGCGCGGCCCCTGCTCTGACCCCGGGGCCCGGACTCCTCTGAAGAGTCCTGTGGTATCAGATCCTGTGAGGTGCGGCCCCTGCTCTGACCCTGGGGCCTGAACTCCTCTGAAGAGTCCTGTGGTATCAGATCCTGTGAGGTGCGGCCCCTGCTCTGACCCCGGGGCCCGGACTCCTCTGAAGAGTCCTGTGGTATCAGATCCTGTGAGGTGTGAGGTGCGGCCCCTGCTCTGACCCCCGGGGCCCGGACTCCTCTGAAGAGTCCTGTGGTATCAGATCCTGTGAGGTGCGGCCCCTGCTCTGACCCCCGGACTCCTCTGAAGAGTCCTGTGGTATCAGATCCTGTGAGTGCTCGGCCCCTGCTCTGACCCCCGGACTCCTCTGAAGAGTCCTGTGGTATCAGTCTTATGAGGTGCGGCCCCTGCTCTGACCCCCGGGGCCCGGACTCCTCTGAAGAGTCCTGTGGTATCAGATCCTGTGAGGTGTGGCCCCTGCTCTGACCCCCGGGGCCCGGACTCCTCTGAAGAGTCCTGTGGTATCAGATCCTGTGAGGTGCGGCCCCTGCTCTGACCCCCGGGGCCCGGACTCCTCTGAAGAGTCCTGTGGTATCAGATCCTGTGAGGTGCGGCCCCTGCTCTGACCCCCGGGGCCCGGACTCCTCTGAAGAGTCCTGTGGTATCAGATCCTGTGAGGTGCGGCCCCTGCTCTGACCCGGGGCCCGGACTCCTCTGAAGAGTCCTGTGGTATCAGATCCTGTGAGGTGTGACCCCTGCTCTGACCCCCGGGGCCCGGACTCCTCTGAAAAGTCCTGTGGTATCAGATCTTGTGAGGTGTGAGATGCGGCTCCTGCTCTGACCCCCGAGACCCGGACTCCTCTGAAGAGTCCTGTGGTATCAGATCTCCGAACCCCTCGTGTCTACACAACAGTTTGCCCCTTGTCAGAGTCATCAGATCCTTATATTTGTGAACTGACCGGTCACTGACCAATGCACCCCCCACCCCAGGTGTCATTGTCCTCAGATATCAGTGTTAATCGCTCCGGCTGGTTCTAATTTTCTGGCTGCTCGGTGTCTTATATAAGGATAGAACTGTTCAGCTGAATAGATCCGGTAAGAGCCGGCGCCAGGGGCTGGAAATATCATAAAACCACAACTATATCGGGTGTGCGCCCCGCTGCCAACGCGCCTGCCAAGAGTATAATAGGTAAACCATCCGTAGCTGGAGCCTCGCAGCCGACCCGGGCGCCCCTTAAAGGGACAGCTCCAAAATCTGTGATTCCTAGAAAGAAGCAGGGACGAGCAGCCACGAAAAAATCTCCCTTCAAAGGGTCCTCGATAGCATAATCTCTAGAATCTGGCATCAAATCTGAAATATACATCCTAAACTCCATTCACATCCAAAGATGCAGACTCTCTCCGCCCCTGTCAGACATGTGACCCTTATCTGTCTGTCATATCAGCACAATGCATTTTGCTCTGAAACCAGCAGAAGTGTGAATGCAGCTCTGGATGTGACAGGAGAAGAAATGCAGTAAGGAGGATCAACACCTTAGCACAACAGGCTGAACTAGATGGACGACTTGTCTTTTTTTAGCCTTACAAACTATGAGGAGCTCCTGAATAGAATGCGAGGACTGCAGTGAAGACTGACACTGGCAGCAGCAGGGGCAGCTCGCCGTAAGAATGTGGGTTTATGTATTGTTTGGAGGAGAACGCTCTGTAGTCACTGACTGGATGCAGAGCTCCGTACAGAGGTGTTGGCCGGGTGCCCCTGAACACGTTGCACAGCTATAAATCCCCTCGTTAAGCGCTCAGCCATTTGTTTTTGCCATCAGACGCACCGCTGTGGATTCCAACCCTCAGCTGCAGCCGCTCGCTTGGCATGTGCGGGATGATCACTTGCCGGACGGCCGCCACCAGGTCCAGGGACATTTTAGCAATTTCATCTGCGTGTTTTCCGTGGCTCCTCTCCGGTAACCCGCTCACCACCATATAAGCGTCTCCGATCGTCTCCACCTACGAGAGAGACATTCTCCATACAGTGCCGGTCACACCGACATACATATATACAATGCGGGGTAAAACAAGCTCAGGTGATATTCATAGACTCCGAAAGGGCTCGGGAGATAGTCATTGGGTCGGAGAGGGCTCGGGTGACGTTCATAGAGTCGGAGAGGGCTCGGGAGATAGTCATGGGGTCGGAGAGGGCTCAGGTGACGTTCATAGAGTCGGAGAGGGCTCGGGAGATAGTCATGGGGTCGGAGAGGGCTCGGGTGATGTTCATAGAGTTGGATAGGGCTCGGGTGACGTTCATAGAGTCGGAGAGGGCTCGGGTGATGTTCATAGAGTTGGATAGGGCTCGGGTGACGTTCATAGTGTCGGAGAGGGCTCGGGTGATATTCATAGAGACAGAGAGGGCTCGGGTGACGTTCATAGAGTCGGAGAGGGCTCGGGTGACGTTCATAGAGTCGGAGAGGGCTCGGGTGATATTCATAGAGACGGAGAGGGCTCGGGTGACGTTCATAGTGTCGGAGAGGGCTCGGGTGATATTCATAGAGTCTGAGAGGGCTCGGGTGACGTTCATAGTGTCGGAGAGGGCTTGGATGATATTCATAGAGTCGGCGAGGGTTCGGGTGAAGTTCATAAAGACGGAGAGGGCTTGGATGACATTCATAGAGTTGGAAAGGGCTCGGATGATGTTCATATAGACAGAGAGGGCTCGGTTGACGTTCATAGAGTCGGAGAGGGCTCGGGAGAAGGTCATAGAGTCGGAGAGGGCTCGGGTGACGATCATACAGTAGGAGAGGGCTAGAGTGAAATACATAGAGTCGGAGATGTATCGGGTGACGTTCATAGAGTAAGAGAGGGCGCGGGTGACGTTCATAGAGTCGGAGAGGGCTCGGGTGATATTCATAGAGACGGAGAGGGCTCGGGTGACGTTCATAGAGTCGGAGAGGGCTCGGGTGATGTTCATAGAGACAGAGAGGGCTCGGATGACGTTCATAGAGTCGGAGAGGGCTCGGGTGATGTTCATAGAGACAGAGAGGGCTCGGGTGACGTTCATGGAGTCGGAGAGGGCTCGGGAGATAGTCATGGGGTCAGAGAGGGCTCGGATGACGATCATACAGATGGAGAGGGCTTGAGTGATATCCATAGAGTCGGAGATGGTTCGGGTGACGTTCATAGGGTCAGAGAGGGCTCGGGTGACATTCATAGAGTCGGTAAGGGCTCGGGCGATATTCATAGAGTCGGCGAGGGTTCGGGTGAAGTTCATAAAGACGGAGAGGGCTTGGATGACATTCATAGAGTTGGAAAGGGCTCGGATGATGTTCATAAAGACGGAGAGGGCTCGGCTGACGTTCATAGAGTCGGAGAGGGCTCTGGTGACGTTCAAAGAGTTGGAGAGGGCTTGGGTGACATTCTTAAAGATGGAGAGGGCTTGGGTGATATTCATAGAGTCGGAGAGGGCTCGGGTGATGTTCATGGAGTCGGAGAGGGCTCGGGTGACGTTCATAGAGGCGGAGAGGGCTCGGGTGACGTTCATAGAGTCGGAGAGGGCTCTGGTGACGTTCATAGAGTCGGAGATTGCTTGGGTGACGTTCATAGAGTCAGCGAGGGCTCGGATGACGTTCATAGAGTCTAAGAGGGCTCGGGTGATGTTCATAGAGTTGGAGAGGGCTCAGATAATATCCACAGAGTCGGAGAGGGCTCGGGTGACGTTCATAGGGATGGAGAGGGCTCGGGAGACTTTCAAAGAGGTGGAGAGGGCTCGGATAATATCCACAGAGTTGGAGAGGGCTCGGGTGATGTTCATAGGGATGAAGAGGGCTCGGGTGATATTCATAGATGTGGAGCGGGCTCGGGTGATGTTCATAAAGTCGGAGAGGGCTCGGGTGATGTTCATTGAGTTGGAGAGGGCTCGGGTGACGTTCATAGAGTCAGAGAGGGCTCGGGTGACGTTCATAGAGTCGGAGAGAGCTCGAGTGACATTCATAGAGTCTGAGAGGGCTCAGGGGATATCCATAGAGGCGGAGAGAGCTCGGGTGATATCCATAGAGTCAGAGAGGGCTCAGGTGACATTCATAGATTCGGAGAGGGCTCAGTCGATATCCATAGAGTCGGAGAGTGCTCGGGTGACATTCATAAAGTTGGAGAGGACTCGGGTGACATTCAAAGAGTCGGAGAGGGCTCGGGTGACATTCATAGAGTCGGAGAGGGCTCGGTTGACATTCATAGAGTTGGAGAGGGCTCGGGTGATATTCATAGAGTCGGAGAGGGCTTGGGTGATATTCATAGAGTTGGAGAGGGCTTGGGTGATATTCATAGAGTTGGAGAGGGCTCGGGTGATGTTCATAGAGTCGGTGAGGGCTCAGGTGATATCCATAGAGTTGGAGAGAGCTCGGGTGATATTTATAAGGTCAGAGAGGGCTCGGGTGATATTCATATGGTCCAAAGGGGTTTAGGGAAGGTGATGTGATTTAGACTCTGCATCTGCAACCTTTACTCTCCTCCACAGTTGTACAGGTCCTGTACTCTCCTCCATAGTTGTGAAGGTCCTGTACTCTCCTCCCCAGTTGTGCAGGTTCTGTACTCTCCTCCCCAGTTTTGCAGGACCTGTACCCTCCTCTACAGTTTTGCAGGACCTGTACCCTCCTCTACAGTTGTGCAGGACCTGTACCCTCCTCTACAGTCTTGCAGGAGGTCCTGTACTCTCCTCCACAGTTGTACAGGTCCTGTAATCTCCTCTCCAGTTGTGTAGGTCCTGTACTCTCCTCCCCAGTTGTGCAGGTCCTGTACTCTCCTCCACAGTTGTACAGGTCCTGTACTCTCCTCCACAGTTGTACAGGTCCTGTACTCTCCTCAATAGTTGTGCAGGTTTCATACACACTGGTTCATACCTTATATACATTGTAGGACTCTATCCTGCTGTCAAAGCAGATGTACAAGTTGTTTAGCATTTCCACGACCTGTAGAGGGGTGCAGGAAGCAGAGATTGATGTGAACCCAACAATATCTGAAAAGAAGATTGTAACCTGAACGACAAAATATCAAAAATTACAATCATTATACACGCAGTTCATAACACTAGTCTACACACGACTCAGCACAGCAGCTATATCAACTTCTAGGAAAGCTGGGTACATATGCAATGATACTGCTTCCGAGTGTCTGCTGGTCATGAATTTGGGAAAGTTGGGTAGCCATTCTTGTGGGCTCTGGTTTAGCGGCAGGCACTCAGCTTTCCAGAACACACATACAACTATGTAATGGTTGAATCGAATCCTAAGATAATTCATGTGCATCTATGATAATGAATGTTCTCTATGAAGATCAAGGAGCCTCGTATCATCTGTGCGGTGTGCGAGTAACGGCAATTATACAGACAATGGCGACCAGGGCGGATCTGACACACTGTCCGACTCATGGTCTGAAGTGATGAGGATTTACCAGTACAAGCAATCTCCTGAAAACACTGGAGCTGCGTTACACTGTGTCTGGCTGCCAGCATCAGGGGGGTGTCACATACAAAGATATGTTAACAGGTTCTTTACCTAGGAAAATCTCTACCTGTGGGTTCTGGGGTGCAGGTATTATCTGGTAACAGTATGGAGGTAGGTGGTGGTGATATGCGGTCCTGGGGCGGAGGTATTATCTGGTAACAGTATGGTGGTAGATGGTGATATGTGATCTTGGGGAGGAGGTTTTATCTCGTAATAGTATGGGGGTAGGTGGTGGTGATATGTGGTCCTGTGGCGGAGGTATTATATGGTAACAGTATGGTGGTAGGTGGTGGTGATATGTGGTCCTGGGGCGGAGGTATTATCTGGTAACAGTATGGTGGTAGGTGGTGATATGTGGTCATGGGGCGGAGGTATTATCTGGTAACAGTATGGTGGTAGATGGTGATATGTGATCTTGGGGAGGAGGTTTTATCTGGTAACAGTATGGGGGTAGGTGGTGGTGATATGTGGTACTAGGGCGGAGGTATTATCTGGTAACAGTATGGTGGTTGGTGGTGGTGATATGTGGTCCTGGGGCGGAGGAATTATCTAGTAGTATGGTGGCAGGTGGTGGTGATATGTGGTCCTGGGGCTGAGGTATTATCTGGTAACAGTATGGTGGTAGGTGGTGTTGATATGTGTTCCTGATGTGGAGGTATTATCTGGTAACAGTATGTGGTAGGTGGTGGTGATAGATGGTCCATAGGTGGAGGTATTATCTGGTAACAGTATGGTGGTAGGTGGTGATATGTGGTCCTGGGGTGGAGGTATTATATGGTAACAGTATGGTGGTAGGTGGTGGTGATATGTGGTCCTGGGGTGGAGGTATTATATGGTAACAGTATGGTGGTAGGTGGTGGTGATATGTGGTCCTGGGGCGGAGGTATTATCTGGTAACAGTATGGTGGTAGGTGGTGGTGATATGTGGTCCTGGGGTGGAGGTATTATCTGGTAACAGTATGGTGGTAGGTGGTGGTGATAGATGGTCCATGGGTGGAGGTATTATCTGGTAACAGTATGGTGGTAGGTGGTGATATGTGGTCCTGGGGTGGAGGTATTATCTGGTAACAGTACGGTGGCAGGTGGTGGTGATATGTGTTCCTGGAGCGGAGATATTTTCTGGTAACAGTATGGTATTAGGTGGTGCTGATATGTGGTCCTGGGGCAGAGGTATTATATGGTAACAGTATGGTGGTAGGTGGTGGTGATATGTGGTCTCGGGGTGGGGATTTTTGGTAACGTGTGGTGGTAGGCGGTGGTGTTGTGGCTGGGGGGGGGTTTATTATTGGTAAAAGTATGGTGATAGGTGGTGGTGTATGGGTCCGGGGGTGGAGGTTTTTAATAGAACGTTGATGGTGGGTGTGGTATTGGGGGTCCTGGGGTGGGGGGTATTTTTTGGTAACAGTATGGTGGTAGGTGTGGTGAATGGGGGCCCCTGGGGTGGAGGTATTTCTGGTAACAGTGGGGTGGTGGTGGTGGTGACATGTGGTCTGGGTGGAGGTATTATTTGGGAAAACGTTTGGTGGTGGTGGGGGTGTATGTGGTCCGGGGGTGGAGGTTTTATTAGTAACGTATGATGGTAGGTGGTGGTGTATGTGGCCCTGGAGGGAGGTAATTGGTAACAGAGGTTTTTGTGGGTTTGGTGGTGTTTTGGGTCCTGGGGTGGAGGTTTTATATGGTAAAAAGTACGTGGTTGATGGTGGTGTTAATTGGTCCTGGGGCGGCGGTGTTATCTGGGAACTGTATGGTGGTAGGTGGTGGTTATATGTGGTCCTGGGGTGGAGGTATTGTCTGGTAACAGTATGGTGGTAGGTGGTGATATGTGGTCCTGAGGCGGAGGTATTAAATGGTAACAGTATGGAGGTAAGTGGTGGTGATATGTGGTCCTGGGGTGGAGGTATTATATGGTAACAGTATGGGGGTAGGTGGTGGTGATATGTGGTCCTGGGGTGGAAGTATTATATGGTAACAGTATGGGGGTAAGTGGTGGTGATATTTGGTCCTGGGTTGAGGTATCATATGGTAATAGTATGATGGTAGGTGGTGGTGATATGTGGTCCTGGGGCGGAGGTATTATCTGGTAACTTTATGGTGGTAGGTGGTGGTGATATGTGGTCCTGGGGTGGAGGTATTATCTGGTAACAGTAAGGGGAGGTGGTGGTGTATTTTGTTCCGGGAAAACGGAGATATTTTCTGGAACAGTATGGTATTAGGTGGTTGTATGTGGTCCTGGGGCAGAGGATTATATGGTAAAGTAGGGTTGGGTAGGTGGGTGGTGATATGTGGTCCTGGGGCGGAGGTATTTTGGTAAAGTATGGTGGTGGGTGGTGGTGATATGGGTTGGGGCGGAGGTTTTATTGGTAACAGTGGGGGTGGGGGTGGTGATATGTGGTCTGGGTGGGGGGGGTATTATTTTGGTAACAGTATGGTGGTAGGGGTGGTGATTTTGGCCTGGGGTGGAGGTATTATATGGTAACAGTGTGGTGGTAGGCGGTGGTGATATGTGGTCCTGGGGTGGAGGTATTATCTGGTAACAGTATGGTGATAGGTGGTGGTGATATGTGGTCCTGGGGTGGAGGTATTATATAGTAACAGTATGATGGTAGGTGGTGGTGATATGTGGTCCTGGGGTGGAGGTATTATCTGGTAACAGTATGGTGGTAGGTGGTGGTGATATGTGGTCCTGGGGCGGAGGTATTATCTGGTAACAGTATGGTGGTAGGTGGTGGTGATATGTGGTCCTGGGGTGGAGGTATTATCTGGTAACAGTATGGTGGTAGGTGGTGGTGATATGTGGTCCTGGGTTGGAGGTATTATCTGGTAACAGTATGGTGGTAGGTGGTGATATGTGGTCCTGGGGTGGAGGTATTATCTGGTAACAGTATGGTGGTAGGTGGTGGTGATATGTGGTCCTGGGGTGGAGGTGTTATATAGTAACAGTATGGTGGTAGGTGGTGGTGATATTTGGTCCTGGGGCGGAGGTGTTATCTGGTAACAGTATGGTGGTAGGTGGTGGTGAAATGCGGTACTGGGGCGGAGGTGTTATCTGGTAACAGTATGGGGGTAGGTGATGGTGATATGTGGTCCTGGGGTGGAGGTATTATATGGTAACAGTATGGTGGTAGGTGATGGTGATATGTGGTCCTGGGTTGGAGGTATCATATGGTAACAGAATGGTGGTGATATGTGGTCCTGGGGCGGAGGTATTATCTGGTAACAGTATGGTGGTAGGTGGTGGTGATATGTGGTCCTGGGGTGGAGGTATTATCTGGTAACAGTATGGTGGTAGGTGGTGGTGATATGTGGTCCTGGGGTGGAGGTATTATCTGGTAACAGTATGGTTGGTGGTAGGTGTTAGTGATATGTGGTTCTGGAGCAGAGGTATTATGTGGTAACAGTATGGTGGTAGGTGGTGGTGATATGTGGTCCTGGGGTGGAGGTATTATCTGGTAACAGTATGGTGGTAGGTGGTGGTGATATGTGGTCCTGGGGTGGAGGTATTATATGGTAACAGTGTGGTGGTAGGCGGTGGTGATATGTGGTCCTGGGGTGGAGGTATTATCTGGTAACAGTACGGTGGTAGGTGGTGGTGATATGTGGTCCTGGGTTGGAGGTATTATCTGGTAACGGTATGGTGGTAGGTGGTGGTGATATGTGGTCCTGGGGTGGAGGTATTATATAGTAACAGTACGGTGGTAGATGGTGATATGTGGTCCTGGAGCGGAGGTATTATCTGGTAACAATATGGTTGTAGGTGGTGGTGATATGTGGTCCTGGGGTGGAGGTGTTATATAGTAACAGTATGGTGGTAGGTGGTGGTGATATTTGGTCCTGGGGCGGAGGTGTTATCTGGTAACAGTATGGTGGTAGGTGGTGGTGAAATGCGGTCCTGGGGCGGAGGTGTTATCTGGTAACAGTATGGGGGTAGGTGATGGTGATATGTGGTCCTGGGATGGAGGTATCATATGGTAACAGTATGGTGGTAGGTGATGGTGATATGTGGTCCTCCGTTGGAGGTATCATATGGTAACAGAATGGTGGTGATATGTGGTCCTGGGGCGGAGGTATTATCTGGTAACAGTATGGTGGTAGGTGGTGGTGATATGTGGTCTCGGGGTGGAGGTATTATCTGGTAACAGTATGGTTGGTGGTAGGTGTTAGTGATATGTGGTTCTGGAGCAGAGGTATTATCTGGTAACAGTATGGTGGTAGGGGGTGGTGATATGTGGTCCTGGGGTGGAGGTATTATCTGGTAACAGTATGGTGGTAGGTGGTGGTGATATGTGGTCCTGGGGTGGAGGTATTATATGGTAACAGTGTGGTGGTAGGCGGTGGTGATATGTGGTCCTGGGGTGGAGGTATTATCTGGTAACAGTATGGTGGTAGGTGGTGGTGATATGTGGTCCTGGGGTGGAGGTATTATATAGTAACAGTATGATGGTAGGTGGTGGTGATATGTGGTCCTGGGGTGGAGGTATTATCTGGTAACAGTATGGTGGTAGGTGGTGGTGATATGTGGTCCTGGGGTGGAGGTATTATCTGGTAACAGTACGGTGGTAGGTGGTGGTGATATGTGGTCCTGGGGTGGAGGTATTATTTTGTAACAGTATGGTAATAGGTGGTGGTGATATGTGGTCATGGCATGGAGGTATTATATAGTAACAGTATGATGGTAGGTGGTGGTGATATGTGGTCCTGGAGCGGAGGTATTATCTGGTAACAGTATGGTTGTAGGTGGTGGTGATATGTGGTCCTGGGGTGGAGGTATTATATGGTAACAGTACGGTGGTAGATGGTGGTGATAATTGGTCCTGGGGTGGAGGTATTATTTGGTAACAGTATGGTGTATGTGGTGGTTATATGTGGTCCTGGGGTGGAGGTATTGTCTGGTAACAGTATGGTGGTAGGTGGTGATATGTGGTCCTGAGGCGGAGGTATTAAATGGTAACAGTATGGAGGTAGGTGGTGGTGATATGTGGTCCTGGGGTGGAGGTATTATATGGTAACAGTATGGGGGTAGGTGGTGGTGATATGTGGTCCTGGGATGAAAGTATTATATGGTAACAGTATGGGGGTAAGTGGTGGTGATATGTGGTCCTGGGGTGGAGGTGTTATCTGGTAACAGTATTGGGGTAGGTGGTGGTGATATGTGGTCCTGGGGTGGAGGTATTATATGGTAACAGTATGGTGGTAGGTGGTGGTGATATGTGGTCCTGGGGTGGAGGTATTATCTGGTAACAGTATGGTGGTAGGTTGTAATGATATGTGGTCTTGGGGCAGAGGTATTATATGGTAACAGTATGGTGGTAGGTGGTGGTGATATGTGGTCCTGGGGCGGAGGTGTTATCTGGTAACAGTATGGGGGTAGGTGATGGTGATATGTGGTCCTGGGTTGGAGGTATCATATGGTAACAGTATGGTGGTAGGTGATGGTGATATGTGGTCCTGGGTTGGAGGTATCATATGGTAACAGTATGGTGGTGATATGTGGTCCTGGGGCGGAGGTATTATCTGGTAACAGTATGGTGGTAGGTGGTGGTGATATGTGGTCCTGGGCGGAGGTATTATCTGGTAACAGTATGGTGGTAGGCTGTGGTGATATGTGGTCCTGGGGTGGAGGTATTATATGGTAACAGTATGGTGGTAGGTGGTGGTTATATGTGGTTCTCTTGGAGGTATTATCTGGTAACAGTATTATGGTAGGTGGTGGTGATATGTGGTCCTGAGGCGGAGGTATTATCTGGTAAGAGTTTGGTGGTAGGTGGTGGTGATATGTGGTCCTGAGGCGGAGCTATTATCTGGTAAGAGTTTTGTGGTAGGTGGTGGTGATATGTGGTCCTGGGGCTGAGGTATTATCTGGTAACAGTATGGTGGTAGGTGGTGATGATATGTGGTCCTGGGTTGGAGGTATTATCTGGTAACAGTATGGTGGTAGGTGGTGGTGATATGTGGTCCTGATGTGGAGAGTTGTAGTTCTAAAGCCATAGCTGTAGACCAACCTGATCATAGCTTTCTGCCTCCACGTGCTTGTTCTTCCTCAGCTGCTTGGCTACAGATTTCGGCAGCATCTGATGGAGCAGATCTTCTGCCAGGCGTCTCTCCTTTTTCAGGTCTTCCGTCCTCTCTTTAAGGTTCCTGGCATAGTTTTGTATCCACTCCGTCATCTGCTTAAATGAAACCAGAACAATGGGGTAGATCAGGCAAGACACGGTCAGGAGCGTCACCTTCAGACTCAGCGTAGACAACGTGTCCTTCGATTTATTCCAGAGTTTCTGGAATCCTTCCCAAAACAAGCATTCTTGTATGGACACCAGAGCGTTGGCAGATCCCGGGTGACGGTGCCACGAAGAGTTGGTACATAATGGGTTTACAAAGGACACGTCCTGGAGGTGACGCAAGTAGCCCGACATATTGCTGTTGTGCCTCCAGCACGTCCTCAGAGTGTCCGATAAGTACAAGGCATAGTTCAATTTGGTGGTCACTTCATACAATGGAGGCTGAAGGTCAGCACAAGACAATGGACTATAAAGGTTCATGCGCTGAAGGTCCTCAGTGACTGTCATCAGAAGGTGAAGAGACACCATGTCCGTCCAGTCGCGGTTCTTCTTCACCCTATTCAGATCCATGGACTGACTAAGCTCATCTAAAACGTCACCAATGACCACAGATAGCGAGTTACTTATGTCCGACTCATTCACGAGCCTGACCATGACCTTGTCCATGAATAGGTCACAGATGGGATGGACGTTGGCTTCTTCCCGACACCTCAGGTTCTCATGATAGAGTTCTTCAGTCTCTCTACACAATAGGTGCATCTGGTGTAATAGGAAGGTCTGCATCTCGGTAGAGTTGTGATCATCCCAACAGCAGAACGTTCTCTGGTCTTGGAGAAATTGTAAGAACCTTATGGCCGTAAGAGCAGAGCAGGAGGAGAAGGCCTGAAGAGCCGTCCTGGAGTCCATCCACTGCTGGATACAGTCATGTAAGTCAATGGAAACAGAGCCCAGGAGGGTGATCAGAGACAGCAGACAAGCCGCCAAGATCCTCCTGACCGTCCTACTGCTGCCAAGCGAGCATCGGGGCGAGCACCTGAGTCACGAGAGGGAAGATGTCACAATGATGTAACAATGATGTCACAACGATGTCACAACTATGTAACAATGATGTCACAACGATGTCATCACTTACAGTGTGCAGCTATTAAATGTCCGCACAAGTAAAGAAGGCCAATATACAGCATCAATGTCTATGGGGACAAAAGGGAGGAAACCCCTAAGGGACCGCAAAAGTGAGGACACCTCTAAGTGACCGCAAAAGTGAGGACACCCCTAAATGATACAATGTAAAGTAGTCAGTGCATGGCTTGTATCACAGGGGAAGAACTCACAGCATCAATGTGTATGGGGACATAAGTGAGGACACCCCTAAGGGACCGCAAAAGTGAGGACACCCCTAAGGGACCGGAAAAGTGAGGACACCCCTAAGTGACCGCAAAAGCGAGGACACCCCTAAGTGATACAATGTAAAGTAGTCAGTGCCCGGCTTGTATCACAGGGAAGAACTGACAGCATCAATGTCTATGGGGACAAAAGTGAGGACACCCGTAAGAGACCGCAAAAGTGAGGACACCCCTAAGTGACCGCAAACGTGAGGACACCCCTAAGTGATACAATGTAAAGTAGTCAGTGCCCGGCTTGTATCACAGGGGAAAAACTCACAGCATCAATGTCTATGGGGACAAAAGTGAGGACACCCCTAAGAGACTGCAAAAGTGAGAACACCTCTAAGGGACCGCAAAAATGATGAGAACCCTAAGGGACCGCAAAAGTGAAGACACCCCTAAGGGACCACAAAAGTGAGGACACCCCTAAGGGACCACAAAAGTGAGGACACCCCTAAGGGACTGCAAAAGAAAGGACGCCCCTAAGTGATACAATGTAAAGTAGTCAGTGCCCGGCTTGTATCACAGGGAAGAACTCACAGCATCAATGTTCTATGGGAACAAAAGTGAGGACACCCCTAAGGGACCGCAAAAGTGAGGACACCCCTAAGTGACCGCAAACGTGAGGACACCCGTAAGGGACCGCAAAAGTGAGGACACCTCTAAGGGACCGCAAAAGTGATGAGAACCCTAAGAGACCGCAAAAGTGAAGACACCCCTAAGTGACCGCAAAAGTGAGGACACCCCTTAGTGACCGCAAAAGCGAGGACACCCCTAAGAGATACAATGTAAAGTAGTCAGTGCCCGGCTTGTATCACAGGAGAAGAACTCACAGCATCAATGTCTATGGTGACAAAAGTGAGGACACCCCTAAGAGACCACAAAAGTGAGGACACCCTTTAGTGACCACAAAAGTAAAGACACCCTTAAGTGATACAATGTAAAGTAGTCAGTGCTTGTATAACAGGGAAGAACTCACAGCATCAATGTCTATGGGGACAAAAGTGAGGACACCCCTAAGAGACCACAAAAGTGAGGACACCCCTAAGTGACAGCAAAAGTGGACACCCCTAAAGGACCACAAAAGTGAGGACACCCCCTTTAAGTAAACTGTAAAACAGGGGAAAGGAAAACCACCCGTTAAGTGGACCGGCCAAAAGTGAGGCACCCTAAGGGACTGCAAAATGAGGACACCCGTAAGGGTGACCCAAACCAAAAGTGAGGACACCCCTATAGACCGCAAAAGTGAGGACACCCCTAAAGTGCAAATGAGAATGTATAAGTAAGTAGTCAGTGCCGGCTTGTATCACAGGAGAAGAAATCACAGCATCAATATCTATGGGGACAAAAGTGAGGGGGGGACACTCCTAAGTGACAGCAAAAGTGAGGACACCCCTAAGTGACCGCAAAAGTGAGGACACCCCTTAGTGACCACAAAAGTGAAGACCCCCCTAAGTGATACAATGTAAAGTAGT
Source organism: Phyllomedusa bahiana (assembly GCA_025379985.1). Taxonomy (NCBI): domain Eukaryota; kingdom Metazoa; phylum Chordata; class Amphibia; order Anura; family Hylidae; genus Phyllomedusa; species Phyllomedusa bahiana. The sequence continues at coordinate 38,433 of JAODAL010022327.1, read as the reverse complement.
CAGTGCACGGGTTGTATCACAGGGAAGAACTCACAGCATCAATGTCTACGGGGACAAAAGTGAGGACACTCCTAAGGGACCGCAAAAGTGAGGACACCCCTAAGTGATACAATGTAAAGTAGTCAGTGCTCGGCTTGTATCACAGGGAAGAACTCACAGCATCAAAGGGGTCTATGGGGACACCCAAAGTGTGAGGACACCCCTAAGTGACTGCAAACATGAGGACACCCCTGAGTGACCACAAAAGTGAGGACAGCTCTAAGGGATTGCAAAAGTGAGAACACCCCTAAGGGACAGCAAAAGTGAGAACACCCCTAAGGGACAGCAAAAGTGAGGACGCATCAGAGGAGGATCTGGAGGACTCTGTCGTTGTTCACCTGCAGATCACTGGGATCCTGCGCAATCGTTCCTAATCTGAAGGTGATGGACGGTCGGGGCCGGCGCGGGGTCCTGGATTATTGCATTATATGTATTCATTACAGAGACTTAGCAGGTGAGAAACGACCGCGGCCGCAGAAAACTGCAGAACTTTCCGGAAACCAAACCGTAGGGCTGCGTCCACACAGACACAATCAGGATCAGACTGGTATACTGCACTGGGATTTCCTGTTTGGTCCCAGTTCTTTGCTGCAGTTGTCGTCCGTCCCATTAACACTGAATAGCACATTTTCCGCCGTTTTCTGAGCGGATTATGCAGCCGATTATTGTGCAGGCTCCAAGTTTTTTGGAAAGGCTGCATTTTGGAAACCGGTCAGAAAATCCGACCCCTGCAGACCACAGTTCGGACCTTCCATTGAAGTCTATGGGGATGATTTTTTACTGTCGGATTTTGACGGTTTTCCAATCCACAATTCGACATCGGAAGACGAACCCTAAACCCTCCAAGACGGTTCGGACACCTTGAGATTCTAATAAAGGTTTTCTCCGCCAGAAATCCCCTGGTTCTGCCACTGACATCTGACAGGTGGTGGCTCCACGTCTGGGCCCCAAATTACTAGGGGCCAACAGCGTCCCCTGAACCTTGTTCTGACCTCTGAACTTGGGGAGAAGAAGGAATCGCGACCACCTCTCCCATCAGTCTCTGGATGTGATTACCGGCAGCCCTGGATAAGAGGGACCAGGGGGCCCTGTTCTCCTGAAAGCTGAGCCCCAGAAGCCATCAGACCTTCCCCTCTTAGAGGAACATTTCACTAGATCTCAAGAATGACTGTCACAAGCTATGAACCCATCGGCCATGTCCCACCATCATCTTGCATCTAAGATAATACAGATAAAACAACTTGTGGTTGGTCAGCACTGTGGAACCACAAGTCCCAGCATGCCACCGCACTGGCTGTGGAGATCTACTGCTGAGACTTGTAGTTCCACAGTAAGGTGACTGTCCAGCTCCTGCTCACCTGCAGTTGTCGCTCAGGCTCTCGGGGCGGCTCTTCCCCCTGACAGACATCTTTCTATGGATCAGGTTCATCTTGCTCCTCAGGGAGGCAGAGGACAGGGCTGCAGAGAGGAGCAGGTCACTTCGTCCACTCGCCGCCTTCTCACACATCATGGAAGTTTGGAAAGAGAATTCTCGGCTACAAGCAAAAGATCTGCAAATATCTGCACCTTCCCCGGACGGAGAGAAGGAGGCGAGATGTCGGCAGCCAGATGTCACTCAGATCTGAGGCACAAAGCAGCGCAGAGCATCTCACCACAGGGCAACTCACAGCGCAGCAGGGAAGGGACCGGAGAGCGATGATGGAGGAGGCCGGCAGCGGAGTCAGCTACCCCGAGCTGCACATCACAAGAGAGAAAGGAGACTGGACAGACGGATAGAAGGAAGATAGATACAATAGAGATAGATAGAAGGATAGAAATATATATATATAGATAGATAGATAGATAAATAGATAGATAGGAGATAGATAGATAGGTAGATGGGAGATAGATAGATAGATAGATAGATGGGAGATAGATAGATGGGAGATAGATAGATAGGAGATAGATAGGAGATAGAAAGGAGAAAGATAGGAGATAGATAGATAGATAGATAGATAGGAGATAGATAGATAGATAGATAGGATATAGATAGAATGGAGATAGATGATAGATAGGAGATAGATAGATAGGAGATAGATAGGAGATAGATAGATAGATAGGAGATAGATAGATAGATAGGATATAGATAGATAGATAGATAGATAGGAGATAGATAGATAGATCGGAGATAGATAGATAGGAGATAGATAGTGATGGAATGTAGGAGTAGATAATGAGATAGATAGATAGGAATAGATAGATAGATAGATAGGAATAGAAGATAGATAGGAGATAGTTTAGATAGATATATAGGAGATAGATAGGAGATAGATAGATAGATGGGAGTTTGATAGATGGGAGATGGATAGATGGGAGATGGATAGATGGGAGATGGATAGATGGGAGATAGATAGATAGATAGGAGATAGATAGATAGATAGGAGATAGATAGACAAATAGGATATAGATAGATATGGGATATGAGAAAGATAGATAGACAGATAGGAGATAGATAGGAGACAGATAGATAGATAGATAGATAGATAGATATGGGATATGAGAAAGATAGATAGATAGACAGATGTAGGAATAGTAGGAGCAGATAGATAGGAGATAGATGATAGCTACAGCAGAACCCAGCAGTTTCCCTCCCCTCTATATAAAGCCCCATCTGCAGGTTTCTCCCTCCTTCTATATAAAGCCCCATCTGCAGGTTTCTCCCTCCCTCTATATAAAGCCCCATCTGCAGGTTTCTCCCCTCTATAAAGCCCTATCTGCAGGTTTTTCTACCCTCTATATAAAGCCCCATCTGCAGGTTTCTCTCCCCGCTATATAAAGCCCCATCTGCAGGGATTTCACTCCCTATATATAAAGCCCCATCTGCAGGTTTTTCTCCCCTCTATATAAAGCCCCATCTGCAGGGATTTCCCTCCCTCTATAAAAAGCCCCATCTGCAGGTTTTTTCCCACCCCGCTATATAAAGCCCCAACTGCAGGTTTTTCCCCTCCCATCTATATAAAGCCCCATCTGCAGGTTTCTCTCCCCTCAATATGAAGTCCCATCTGCATGTTTCTCCCTCCCTCTATATAAAGCCCCATCTGCAGGTTTCTCTCCCCTCTATATAAAGCCCCATCTGCAGGTTTCTCCCCCCTCTATATAAAGCCCCATCTGCAGGTTTTTCCCTCCCCTCTATATAAAGCCCCATCTGCAGGTTTCTCCGTCCCCTCTATATAAAGCCCCATCTACACCTGAATCCAGCAGTTTCCCTCCGCTCTATATAGAGCCCCATCTGCAGGTTTTTCTCTCCTCTATATAAAGCCCCATCTGCAGGTTTTTCCCTCCCCTCTATAAAAAGCCCCCATCTGCAGGTTTTCCCTCTCTCCTCTATATAAAGCCCCATCTGCAGGTTTCTCCCCTCTATAAAAAGCCCCATTGCAGGTTTTTCTCTCTGACATGAAATCAGAAAAAAAACCTTCCCTTTTAGGTCAATTAGGAACCAAAATTATTTCTATTCCCCAAATGCAAAAATATGAGAGGAGATTTTTTAAGGCATTTTTTATTACTTTCTGTAAAGTCAGCAGTTTTCCATACAATGGGATGACTCCGCCTTTACACAATTTTGGCCCCGCCCATTTATGAGGTAGGTCTTGGAAGCTCTGATAGGTTATTGGACATCTGAGTTAGAGACACGGGCTGTGGATGTATTTTATAGCCACCAAAAACCACCGCTCTGTGTGTAACACTGGAAGTCTAAAGAATCACAAAGATATGGGAAGAGAAAATTTTGGACTTGCACAAGTCTGGATCATCCTTGGGGGCAATTTCCAGATCCCTGAAGGGGCCTCGTTCATCTGTACAAACAATTATACACAAGTACAAATAAGATGGGAATGTCCGGCCATCATACCGATCAGGAAGGAGACGGGTTCTGTGTCTCAGTGATGAACGTGCTTTGGTCCGACATGTGCATATCAACTCAAGAACAAAAGCAAAAGACCTTGTGAAGAAGCTGGCGGAAACTCGTAAGATCGTGTCATTATCCACAGTAAGAGAGTACTGTATCCACATGGGGTGAAGGCCGGCTCTGCCAGAAGAAGCCATTACTCCAAAAGAGACAGAGAAAAGCCAAACGCACAGGAACAAAGACCGACATTTCTGGAGACATTTTCCTGGGGTCTGACCAAACTAACATGGAACTGTTTGGCCATAATGCCATCGTAGGTTTGGAGGAAAAAGGGAGAAGCTTAGAAGCCTAAGACCATCAACCCAACTGTGACACACGGGGGGTGGCAGCATCATGTTGTGGGGTTGTTTTGCTACAGGAGGGACTGGCGCACAATACAAAATAGAGGACATAATGAGGAAAGAAGATTATGTGGCAATACTGAAGCAACATCTCAAGACATCAGCCATGAAGTTACAGCTTGGGTGGAAATGGGTCTTCCAAATGGACAATAACCTGAAGCTACGGCCAAACTGGTTACAAAGTGACTGAAGGAGAACCAAGTCAATGTTTTGGAGCGGCCGTCACAAAGCCCTGATCTCATCCTATTGGAAATGTATGGGCAAAGCTGAAAAGGCCGGAGCGAGCAAGAGACCCCCAAAACATGGCTCAGCGAGCAAGAGACCCCCAAACATGGCTCAGCGAGCAAAAAGACCCCAAACATGGCTCAGCGAGCAAGAGACCCCCAAACATGACTCAGCGAGCAAGAGACCCCCCAAACATTGTGAGAAGCTTGTGGAAGGATCCAGAATGTTTGACCCAAGTCCTACAGTTTAAGGGCAAAGCCACCAAATACTAATGAAATGGAGGAAACTTCTGACTTTACAGAAAGTAATAAAAATGCCTTAAAAATTCTCCCTCATTATTCTGCATTTGGGGAATAGAAATAATGTTGGTTCCTAATTGACCTAAAACGGGGAAGGTTTAATCTGATTTCAGGTCAGAGAGAGAAACCTGCAGATAGAGCTTTATATAGAGGGGAGGGAGAAACCTGCAGATGGGGCTTTATATAGAGAGGAGGGAGAAACCTGCAGATGGGGCTTTATATAGACAGGAGGGAGAAACCTGCAGATGGGTCTTTATATAGAGGGTGGGAGAAACCTCCTGCAGATGGGGCTTTATATAGAAGGGATGGAGAAACCTGCAGGTGGGGCTTTATATAGAGGGAGGGAGAAACCTGCAGATGGGGCTTTATATAGAGGGGAGGGAGAAACCTGCAGGTGGGGCTTTATATAAGGGGGGGAGGAAGGGAAAACCCGCAGTGGGGCTTTATATAGAGGGAGGGGGAAACCTGCAGATGGGGCTTTATATAGAGGGGAGGGAGAAACCTGCAGATGGGGCTTTATATAGAGGGAGGAAAACCTGCAGATGGGGCTTTATATAGAGGGAGGGAGAAACCTGCAGATGGGGCTTTATATAGAGAGAGGGAGAAATCTGCAGATGGCGTTATATAGGGGAGGGAGAAACCTCAGATGGGTTTATATAGAGGGAGGGAGAAACCTGCAGATGGGGCTTTATATAGAGAGAGGGAGAAACCTGCAGATGGGGCTTTATATAGAGGGAGAGAGAAACCTGCAGATGGGGCTTTATATAGAGGGAGGGAAGCTTCTAGATTCAACTATATAAAGCTGCAGAGCAAAAATAATCCTCACGTAATTCTGAACCTTGGAACCATTTTGCATCTTATATGAATGGGGAGGGAGAGGAGCCACTCTCCTGCACTAGTCATTCTGTGTTCGCAGAGCATAATCTATATAAATACATACTATAAAAGCAACGCTATCAGACTGCAGGAGAGAAATTCACTACTGGGGAGACCCAGCGCGTCCAACCTACAGGAATACAGGGTATCTAGTTGTTTGCAAAAAATAACTATATCATTCACTATAAAGAAAGATAAAGGAGTTTATTAGGAGCATCGGGGGGGCATTGTGGTGGGATAATTGAGCACAAGCTTTGAAGTTCAAAATTATAGGTCTGCAAAATCACAGCTGAGCCCAAACACTAGAATCACCCATATAAAAATAACGTATGTCAAAACCAAACACTTGTATAAATTTGGGAAAACCCCCATAAAGTGGACTATCTGTCCTATTAAAAAAGTAAGTTTAAATCACTAAATAATCCACCCCAAAACAATTACTACTTAAACTCCCCCCTAGTACAAAATATAAGTACTATAATACTGCTCCTCGTACAAAAATATAACTTTTATAATACTGCCCCTTTTTACAAATATAACTACTATAATACTCCCCCCCTATGAAAAAGAATAAACTACTATAATACTCCCCCTTTGTACAAAAATATAACTATATAATACTGCCCCCTTTTTGTACAAGGAATATTAACACAAAAAACCCCCTTGTGTACAAAATATAACTCATAATACTGCCCCTAATACAGAATAAACTACAAAAATACTGCCCCCTATGTACAAAATATAATACTATAAACGCTCCTATGTACAAGAAAAAACTACTAAATGCTGCCCCCCTATGTACAAATATAACTCTAAAAACGCCCCATGTACAAAAAATAAACTACTAAATACTGCCCCCAAAAGTACAAGTTTATAACTATATAAACGCCTCCTTTTACAAAAATAACACTATAATACTCCCCCCTATGTACACAGAATATAACTACATAATCGCCCCTATATACAAGAATAAACTATATAAACCCCCCCCTATGTAAAAAAATAACACATAAACGCTCCATTACAAAAAACTACATAATACTCCCCCTAGTACAAAATAAAACTCTATAATACTGCCCCATGAAAGAATATAACTACTAAAACTGCCCCTAGTCAAAATAAAACAAAAAACTTCCATTTTGGTAAAAGAAATAACTCAAATCGCTTAGAAAGAAAAAACAAAACAGGGACCGCCCATTAAAGTGTCTTTTTTTTGTCCCCAAAAAAACAAAAATAAAAAAAAAAAACAAGAGCGGTTTCCGAGGTATCTCCCCGCTTCCTCATTTATTAATACTGCCCCTATTTTCAAAATATAACTACTAAATACGCTCCCATGTACAAGAATAAACTACATAATATTCCCATGTACAAGAATATAAAATACATATTTCTGCCCCCATGTACAAAAAAAAAAACACATAAACTGCTCCCTATTACAAAATATAACACTATAACAGCCCCCCATGTACAAGAATATAAATACATAATCTGCCCCCCCTTTACAAGAAATAACAAATAAATACTGCCCCTTGTCAAGAATTAACTACTATAATTCCCCCATTCAAGAATAAACTAAAAAAAACTGCCCCTATGTCAAGAAATAAACTAAATAAAAGCCCCCTAAATTCAAGAATATAAATATTATAAAACTCCCCCCATGTACAAGAATATAAATATAATACGCTCCCCCTTTTCAAGAAAATAACACTTTTAATACGCCCCCCCATATACAAAGAATATAAAATATAAAACTGCTCCATGTTAAGAATAAATACTATAATACTGCCCCTATGTACAAGAAAATAACACTAAAACGCCCCCTATTACAAAAAATATAACTATTATAAACGCCCCCAAATTTCAAAAAATAACTCATAAAAGCTCCAGTACAAAAATAAACTACTATAATACTGCCCCCAATACAAGAATAAACACTATAATACTCTCCATGTAAAAATATAACTATAATACTGCCTCTATGTACAAAAAATTAACACTAAAAAATGCCCCCTATGTACAAGAATAAACACTTAAAACTGTCCCCTTTTAAGGAATAAAACTACATAATACTGCCCCCCATGTACAGAAATAACTACTAAATTTCTGCCTCCTATTTTACAAAAAACCCTTTAAAAAAACTATAAAAAATTGCCCTATGTCAAAATAATAAAAACCCCTTTTCTATAAAACTAATCGCCCTATTACAAAAAAAAAAAAAGGGAAAAATATAACTACCATAAAACTGCTCCTATGTACAAGAAAACTACTAAAATACGCCCCTATGTACAAAAAAATAACACCCTAAACTGCCCCCATTGGGAAAATATTACTATATAATACTGCCCTATGTACAAGAAAAACTACATAATACTTCCCCAAATTTTCAAAAATAACACTAAAAACTGCTCCTGGTACAGGGAAAATAACAATATAATACTGTCCCCCATTACAAGAAAATAACACTTAATCTCCCCCTATTTTCAAGAATAAACACTATAAACTCTCCTAGTACAAGAAATAACTACATAATACGCTCCTATTACAAAAATATAAAACTAAAACGCCCTAGTACAGAATTAAAAAACTATAATACTGCCCCCTTTACAAATATAAACTAAAACGTCCTCTATTACAAAATATAACAACTAAAAACTGCCTCCTATTTACAATAAATAACTACATAATACTGCCCCCCTTACAAATTTTAACACTATAATACTCCCCTATTAAAAATAAACTACTATAATACTGCCCTATGTACAAGAAAAACTACTATAATATGCCTCCTATGACAATAATATAACTACTAAATACGCCCCGTGTACAAGAATAAACCCTTAAACTGCCCCCCCTGTACAAGAATATAACTACTAAGACTGCCCCATTACAAGAAAATAACTCTTAATACTGTCCTCTATGTACAAGAATATAACTACTATAATCTGCCTCCATTACAAAAAAATAACTACTAAATACTGCCCCTATGTACAGAATAAAACCACTAAAAACTGCCCCTAGTACAAGAATAAAACTACTAAAACTGCCCCTATGTCAATAATATAAAATCTATAATAGCCCCGTTACAAGAATATAAACCCAAAAATCTGCCCCCCATGTACAAGAAAAACAATAAATACTGCCCCTATTTCAAGAATAAAAATACATAAAACTGCCCCCCATGTACAAGAAAATAACTCTATAATACGCCCCCTATTTCAAAATATAACTCTATATACGCCCCTTTACAAAATATAACATTTAATACTGCCCTTTACAAAATATAACGAAATATTTTTAAAAAAAAAAAAAAACTGCCCTTTGTACGGGATAAAAATACAAATACTGCTCCTGTGTAAAGGAAAAACACACAATACGTCCAATTTCAAGAATATAACTACAAATACTGCCCGGGAAAAGGAAAAAACTACAAAAAACTGCCCGTGTACAAGGAAATAACTACTACAATCTCCCCCCTATTACAAAATATAACAAACTAAAAACTGTCCCCTATTACAAGGATATAACACTAAATTATAACGTTACTACAATACTGCCTCTATTACAAGAATAAACTACTTAATACTGTCCATGTAAAAGGGATATAACTACTATAATACTGTCCATATGTACAAGAATATACCTACTTTACTGCTGCCCCAGTGTGTGGCGGTATGTTGTGCTGCACAGTACATGTATGACAATAATAACACTCAAGCAAATTTTTTAAATGTTGGATTTAATTAAATACAAAATTTACCAAAAAAATCTCACTCCAAACAATCTGTGTAATCAGCAGGGTCAGGGTCTGGTTGGGATCGGGTCCGGTAGGGGTCTGGTTGGGTTTGGGTCCAGTAGGGGTCCGGTTGGGTTCGGGTCCGGTTGGGGTCTGGTTGGATTGGGGTCCGGTAGGGGTCTGGTTGGGTCCGGTTCCGGTAGGGGTCTGGTTTGGGTCAGGTTCAGGGTCTGGTTGGGGTCCGGTAGAGGTCCGGTTGGGGTCAGGGTCGGGGTCTGGTTTGGGTCCGGTTGGGTTCGGGTCCGGTAGGGGTCTGGTTGGGTTCCGGTCCGGTAGGGGTCTGGTTTGGGTCAGGTTGGGGTCTGGTTTGGGTCAGGTCCGGTTGGGTTCGGGTCCGGTAGGGGTCTGGTTGGGTTCGGGTCTGGTTTGGGTCAGGTTGGGGTCTGGTTGGTTTCGGTAGGGGTCTGGTTTGGGTCCGGGTCTGGTTGGGGTCGGGGTCTGGTTGGGGTCTGGGTCGGGGTTTGGGTCGGGTTGGGGTCCGGTTGGGGTCAGGGTTGGGGTCTGGTTTGGGTCAGGTTGGGGTCGGGTCCGGTAGGGGTCTGGTTTGGGTCAGGTTGGGGTCGGGTGCGGTAGGGGTCTGGTTGGGTTCGGGTCTGGTTTGGGTCAGGTTGGGGTCAGGGTCTGGTTTGGGTCTGGTTGGGGTCAGGGTCTAGTTGGGTTCGGGTCCGGTAGGGGTCTGGTTTGGGTCAGGGTCTGGTTTGAGTCTGGTTGGGGTCGGGTTCTGGTTTTGGTCAGGGTCTGGTTTTGGTCAGGGTCGAGGTCTGGTTTGGGTCAGGGTCCGGTTGGGGTCAGGGTCTGGTTTGGGTCGTTTTGGTCAGGTTGGGGGTCGGGGTCTGGGTTCGGTTGGTTTCGGTCCGGGTAGGGCCTGGTTGGGTTCGGGTCTGGTTTGGGTCAGGTTGGGGTCAGGGCCTGGTTTGGGTCTGGTTGGGGTCAGGGTCTGGTTTGGGTCTGGTTGGGGTCAGGGTCGGGGTCTGGTTTTGGTCAGGGTCTGGTTTTGGTCAGGGTCGGGGTCTGGTTTTGGTCAGGGTCGGGGTCTGGTTTGGGTCAGGGTCCGGTTTGGGTCTGGTCGTGGCTGTCATGAGGTCGTTTCCTCTCGGTTATGATTGTGATTCACAATTATTCCCAAAATAAAACAGAACGTAATTCCGCTCATTCTTTTGTACCCGTCAATCAGAGACCATTTCGGGATCCATGCTGCTCTAAGGCCCCTTGTGACAGTGGGGGCTCCTGATGAGGGGGGGGGGGCCTCCTGCCTCATCGCGCCGCGCACACGAGTCACCCACAAGCTACAGATCTTGCAGTCCGGAGTTACTCGCGGTCGGTTCGGCTCCAGCGCGGCCTCTTGGGTTTTGCACCATTTTTGCCGTCAGACACAATCATCTTCCTGTTCAACCAATAAGACAAATCATTATCTCATCGCTCCGCTGAGGAACTACATCACCCGGCTACAAATCAGAGATATTAGAGGGGAACGTGCTGCGCTACAGCTGCTGTGGTGATACAACTCCCAGCACAACCCTGACAGCCACATGAACAGCAAGAGAAATGCAGATTAAAGAGCAATGACTCAAACTGTAAGAGGTCCAGAAGGTACCAAGTGTCCCCTGCTCACAAAGAGCGTGACGCCACGGCAATGTGTATTGTATACCGATCCTGTATTATACTCCAGAGCTGCGCTCACTATTCTGCTGGTGCAGTCACTGTGTACATACATTACTTGTCCTGTACTAATCCTGAGTTACATCCTGTATTATCCTCCAGAGCTGCGCTCACTATTCTGCTGGTGCAGTCACTGTACATACATAACTTATCCTGTACTGATCCTGAGTTACATCCTGTATTATCCTCCAGAGCTGCACTCACTATTCTGCTGGTGCAGTCACTGTACATACATTACTTATCCTGTACTGATCCTGAGTTACATCCTGTATTATCCTCCAGAGCTGTACTCACTATTCTGCTGGTGCAGTCACTGTACATACATTACTTATCCTGTACTGATCCTGAGTTACATCCTGTATTATCCTCCAGAGCTGCACTCACTATTCTGCTGGTGCAGTCACTGTACATACATTACTTATCCTGTACTGATCCTGAGTTACATCCTGTATTATCCTCCAGAGCTGCGCTCACTATTCTGCTGGTGCAGTCACTGTACATACATTACTTATCCTGTACTGATCCTGAGTTACATCCTGTATTTTCCTCCAGAGCTGCGCTCACTATTCTGCTGGTGCAGTCACTGTACATACATTACTTATCCTGTACTGACCCTGCATTACATCCTGTATTTTCCTCCAGAGCTGCACTCACTATTCTGCTGGTGCAGTCACTGTACATACATTACTTATCCTGTACTGATCCTGAGTTACATCCTGTATTATCCTCCAGAGCTGCGCTCACTATTCTGCTGGTGCAGTCACTGTACATACATTACTTATCCTGTACTGATCCTGATTACATCCTGATTTAACTCCAGAGCTGCACTCACTATTCTGCTGGTGCAGTCACTATACATACATTACTTATCCTGTACTGACCGAGTTACATCCTGTATTATCCTCCAGAGCTGCGCTCACTATTCTGCTGGTGCAGTCACTGTACATACATTACTTATCCTGTACTGATCCTGAGTTACATCCTGTATTATCCTCCAGAGCTGCGCTCACTATTCTGCTGGTGCAGTCACTGTACATACATTACTTATCCTATACTGATCCTGAGTTACATCCTGTATTATCCTCCAGAGCTGCGCTCACTATTCTGCTGGTGCAGTCACTGTACATACAATTAAATTTATCCTTACTGAGTCCTGAGTTACATCCTGTATTATCCTCCAGAGCTGCGCTCACTATTCTGCTGGTGCAGTCACTGTAATACATTACTTATCCTGTACTGATCCTGAGTCACATCCTGTATTATATTCCGGAGCTGTGCTCACTATTCTGCAGGATTCAGTGTTTAAAGGGGTTGTCGCTCTATGAAGAATATCTTTCAAAATGTAGGGGAAACTAAATGAAGATGTTTTTCAAATATATTTTGTTGTTCATCTTTTTTTGTTAAGGAGCTACAAGTGATTTTATCACCTTCTGAGGGCTCTCGGGTTTCCCAAGTGACCGACCTGTGTACTACTTCTCCCCTGCTGTTTGTTCTATCTGATAGGAGGGAGTGACGTCATCACACAGGTTGTGGCCGCCGGCAGTGAGAGCTTGTGTGTTATCTGATCTTTCAGACAAAACACCAATTACTCTACTGTTTACATTGTCTCAGAAGCTTCTCTGGACCTCTGAGGTAATTTAGCTAATCTAGACTGATAAACAGAGAAGTCTGAATAGACGGAGCTCATGTGCTAATTACAGACAGCTTGACCAGGGAGTGGCAGAGCAAAGCAGCAGCTGTGTGGCTTCTTGTTCCGTTCTGACCTAAGGCTCCTCTGACACTCATGATGTAGTCTGCACAGTGGACCCCCCAGCCTTACAATGGAGGGGCATCAGGCCTGCAGCACCGCCCATGAGGAACAGACGAGTGGTGACTGATTTCGGTCCCATTGATGATGATTTTTTCCAGCCTCATCTTTGGGGGCTTCCCCCCTGGACGTCCAATCCCCGATCATCCTGAGTCGTCCCAGCTGGGACGAGGGGCGTGTGGGACCCCCAAGCTTTAGGCCAAGCTGACTTTGTAACAGGCACCGACTACAAATTATAAATCAAATCAAACATTCACTCTGATTTATTGTAGAAAGAGATCAATCTGCAAACACAGCAAACGTTTCCATAAAAGAAGCAGCAACCAGTCACTGAATGAGGCTGAGAAGACCCCCGGGACCCGACCCCATAATAAGGAGACCCCCGGGACCCGACCCCGTGATGAGGAGACCCCCGGGACCCGACCCCGTGATGAGGACACCCCCGGGACCCGACCCCATAATGAGGACACCCCCGGGACCCGACCCCGTGATTTGTACACCCCCGTGACACGTACCCATCATGAGTAGACCCCCGGGACCCGACCCCATAATGAGGAGACCCCCAAGGCCCGACCCCATAATGAGGAGACCCCCGGGACACGACCCCATACTGAGGAGACCCCCAAGACACGACCCCATAATAAGGAGACCCCCAAGACCTGACTCCAAAATGACGGGGCCCCCGGGACTCGACCCCATAATGAGGACACCCCCAGGACCTGACCTCGTGATGAGGACACCCCAGGACCCGACCCCGTGTTGAGGAGACCCCCGGGACCTGACCCCGTGATGAGGAGACCCCAGGACCCGACTCCGTAATAAGGAGATCCCCTGGACCCGACCCCATAATGAGGGGGGCCCCCGGGACCCAACCCCATAATGAGGGGGCCCCCGGGACCCAACCCCATAATGAGGGGGCCCCCGGGACCTGACCCCATAATGAGGGGGCCCCCGGGACCTGACCCCATAATGAGGGGGCCCCCCGGACCTGACCCCATAATGAGGAGACCCCCAGGACACGTCCACATAATGAGGAGAGACCCAGGACCTGACCCCATAAGGAGGGGGCCCTCGGGACCTGACCCCATAATGAGACCCCCAGGACACGTCCACATAATGAGGAGATCCCCGGGACCTGACCCCGTAATGAGGAGACCCCCGGGACCCGACCCCATAATGAGGAGACCCCCAGGACCCGTCCACTTAATGAGACCCCGAGGACCCGAACCGATAATGAGGAGACCCCCAGGACCCGTCCACTTAATGAAGAAACCCCCAGGATCCAACCCTATAATGAGGAGACCCACGGGATCCGACCCCATAATCCGACCCCATAATGAGGAGACCCCCGGAATCCGACCCCATAATGAGGAGACCCCCGGAATCCGACCCCATAATGAGGAGACCCCCGGGATCCGACCCCATAATGAGGAGATCCCCCAGGACCTGACCCCATAATGAGGAGACCCCCAGGACCCGATCCTGTAATGAGGAGACTCCCTCCGCTCTGAAGGGCCACACACCTCATCCTGGTGACCGGGTTCCCGTTAAATTGGACTCATCTGGAATTAGAGGGCACCCGTCACAGCGATGATGCCTCCTCATCTACATGGAGCAGAAAGATATAGCTTATGGAGGGAGAGACTCAGTAGAACTCGTCATTTATTTATTTACTTTACTGCTTATTCTGGTTTAAGGAGTCCAGTGGGTGGTCTTATCCGTTTGTCAGCCTTCCTGGATACTTGTCAGTCACTGGTAAGTCCGCCTACTGGACTCCTTATCAGTGATTGCCAACCTTCCTGGTATAAGCATGCAGAGATAGCTGTCAATCACTGATAAGACCGCCCACTGGACTCCTTATCCCAGAATAAGCAGTAAATTAAATGAATTACAAATTCTACTGAATCCTTTCAAACAAAACGGTTTATCATTGTGCCCCGCTCCTCCTGCTCTATAAGATGCTGCCTGTACAACTTGCAGTCATTTACTTTACTGATTATTATGGGATAAGGAGTCCAGTGGGTGGTCCTATCAGTCACTGACAATTTTCCTGGTATGAGCGTGAATACATAGATAGCCATCAATCACTGATAGCTCTGCCCACTGGACTCCTTATCCAGAATAAGCATTAAATTAAATAAATTACAAATAGATACACCTGTCAGTCACTGCTCAGACCGCCTACTGGACTCCTTATCCAGAATGAGCAATAAAGTACATGAATAAATTACCAGTTTTACAGGCAGCAGGTTATAGGGTAGGAGGAGCGGGGCAGAATGATATCTACAGTGAAGGAAATAAGTATTTGACCCCTTGCTGATTGTGTAACTTTCCCACTGACCGAGACATGAACAGTCTATCATTTTAAGGGTCGGTAAATTGTAAGAGAGAGAGAAAATCCAAAATAAAATCCAGAAAATCACATTGTAGAAATGATAGAAATTTATTTTCTTTTTGCTGAGAGAAATAAGTATTTGATCCCCTGACAAACAAGACTTAATACTTGGTGGTATAACCCTTGTTGGCAGCACAGCAGTCAGAGGTTTTTTGTAGTTGATGATGAGGATTGCACACATGTCAGGAGGAATTTTACTCCACCCCTCTTTGCAGATCATCTCTAAATCATTAAGATTCTGAGGCTGTCACTTGGCAACTCGGAGCTTAACCTCCCTCCATACGTTTTCTATGGGATGAAGGTCTAGAGACTGGCTAGGCCACTCCATGACCTTAATCTGCTTCTTTTTGAGCCGCTCCTTTGTTGCCTTGGCTGTATGTTTTGGGTCATTGTCTTGCTGGAAGACCCGGCCACCACCCATGTTTAATGTCCTGGCGGAGGGAAGGAGGTTGTCACTCAGGATTTTACGGTCCATGGCTCCATCCATTCTCCCATTGATGCGGTGAAGTAGTGCTGTGCCCTTAGCAGAAAAACACCCCCAAAACATGTTCCCCTCCATGCTTGACAGTGGGGACGGGGTCTCTGGGTCATAGGCAGCATTTCTCTTCCTCCAAACACGGCGAGCCAATGTCAAAGAGCTCAATGTTTGTCTCATCCGACCCCAGCCCCTTCTCCCAATCACTCCCAGAATCCTCCAGGTGTTCATTGGCAGACTTCAGGCGGGTCTGCACATGCGCCTTCTTGAGCAGGGGGACCTTGCAGGCACTGCAGGATTTCCATGTGTTCCCAATGGTTTTCTTGGTGACTGTGGTCCCAGCTGCCTTGAGATCAGTAACAAGTTCCCCCCGTGTAGTTTTAGGCTGATCTCTCCCCTTCCTCATGATCCAGGACCCCCCACGAGGTGAGATTTTGCAGGTGCCCCAGATCGATGGCGACTGACAGTCATTGTGTATTTCTTCCATTTTCTTACTATTGCCCCAGCAGTCGTCTCCTTCTCACCCAGCGTCTTATGGTTTTGTCGCCAATTCCAGCTTTGTGCAGCTCTATGATCTTGTCCCTGACATCCTTGGAAAGCTCTTAGGTCTTGCCCATGTTGTAGAGGTTACAGTCTGACTGAGTCTGTGGACAGGAGTCTTTTATAAAGGTGACTATGTAAAACAGCGTCTGTAATGCAGGGAACGAGGTGATTAGGAGTCTAACTGGTCTGTAGGAGCCAGAACTCTTCATGGTTGGTAGGGGGGTCAAATATTTCTCTCAGCAAAATGCAAATAAATTTATATAATTTATACAATGTGATTTCCTGGATTTTATTTGGGATTTTCTCTCTCTCACTTTTAAAATTAACCGACCCTTAAAATTATAGACTGTTCATATCCTTGTCAGTGGGAAACGTACACAATCAGCAAGGGGTCAAATACTTATTTCCTTCACTGTAGTTATGTAGGCAAAGACTCAGTAGAACTCGTCCTTTATTCATGTAATTCCCTGCTTGTTCTGGGGTGAGGAGCCCAGTGGGTGGTCTTATCAGTGATTGACAGCTATATATGTATACAAACTGATACCTGAAAGGCTGTCAATCACTGATAAGACCGCCCACTGGCTCCACCCCCTCGACTCTAGGACTGAATAGGTTCGCTTTTGGCTCTAGACAATAGGTGTTTCCCGGTTGGCTCTAGGACAATGTGTCCGGTTTGGCTCTAGGACAGATAGTGTGTTCGCGGTTTGGGCTCTAGGACAGATAGTGTGTTCGCGGTTTGGGCTCTAGGACAGATAGTGTGCTCACGGCTCTGGCTCTAGGACAGATAGTGTGCTCACTGTGACAGGTTCCCTTGAAGTTCGCATGTACAAGTAGTAATAACCCAGTAGAGGAAACAGATGATGGCTCAGCTTCACCCCAAGAATCTCTACACCCCCCCACATTGCAGAGCTCACCCTATGATCCCGTGGTCGGGGCGGGCTCCGAGTCACACATGCATCTCACTGTACAGAGATAACATGGCTAGTCTATGGCAGTCGACCATGGTGTCAGCAGGGATGGAATCGGCCTCTTCCTCGCTCGGGAGCACTGACCGCTTTCCCGGTAGAAGACTAGAAGATGTCGGCCATTGTCTCAGTGCTTTTTATTTTATGGAAACTGTGCGCCCCACCACCACATGCACACACCCCACCGATGGGCACCGCTGGCAAAGCAGAGCAAGCAGGGCAGCAGCCGGCGGGGTTATACCTTACTCCTGAAGAGCGGCTTGGCCCCCGGCCCACAGTACTCATTGTAAATCAGCTTAAACAGGAAGAGGTGGAAGAGGGTGATTAGGGAGGCCACGCTGAACCAGAAGAGGAAGGGCAGGCCCGGGTACTGCTTGGCCATGTGCTCCTCGTGGGCCAGGATCTCCTTCAGGTGCAGGGTGTGGCGCAGGTCCTGCAGGTGGGTCAGTTCTGTGGAGATGTACAGTAAGGGGGTTAGCGGCTGGGTGACCAGCACCGGGAAGGTGTGACCCCGGATCTCCGACGTCAGCTCGACGGGCTCGTTCAGGCAGCCGGCCTCGCAGGCGTAAAGCTTCACCAGCGTGTCCTGAAACTTCACCGAGACGTGCAGGAACGGCTTCTCCTCTTGGTCCAGCAGGACGGCCAGGTTTATCAGGTCCTTGTTATAGTGGATCCCTCGTAGCGAGTAGCTGTTGTGCAGGACGTGAGGGTCGGACTGGAACTGGAGGTGGTTTTCTGTGAACTGCAGGCCCCCGAAGCTCAGCATCATTCCCTGCATGAGTCCGTGGGCCCCGGCCAGCACCAGGCTCTTACAGCCCCTCTTCTGTAGGGTCAGTTTCCACAGCTCCCAGAGCTGCACCAGCTGGGTGACTCCGCTCAGCTTGCCGGGCCACAGATTCTCGGCGTGCATGGTGGCATGGCCGCTGAAGCAATGGTCGGCGTAGTTCAGAGACAGCTCCATCTTCTCTCGTTCCTCGTTGCTTATGAGAGGATCGACCAGAGGAGCCGGCGAGCAGGAGAGGATGTAGTACAGGGTGATGTTGATGGTGCTGCACGACGGCGTGTGCGCATCCTTGATCTTCCTCATCTCAATGCCTGGAAAACAGAAAACATGTGATTCTGTATGAAGCGTGCGGGAAGGACTCGTGCACGGCGATTCCCTGTGGTGCTCAGAGAAAAGCCGCTCCTGCATTAGGAAACATCAGCTACCTGAGCCCCCAGGGGACCTAGAGGTGAGGTTATTACCATTACCTGCCGCTCCATGGACATCACCAATCGCATGCTGAGCAGAGATGTCAATGACTCTGATTGGCTGCAGCGGTCACCTGCCGCTCCATAGACATCACCAATCGCATGCTGAGCAGAGATGTCAATGACTCTGATTGGCTGCAGCGGTCACCTGCCGCTCCATAGACATCACCAATCGCATGCTGAGCAGAGATGTCAATGACTGATTGGCTGCAGGGGCACCTGCCCCCAGGGGACATCACCAATCCATGCTGAGCAAGATTCAAGACTGATTGGCCAGGGTCACCTCCCCGCTCCATGGCCCCATCACCAACGCATGCTGAGCGGGAAATGTCAATGCTCTGACGCACGGTCACCTGCCGCTCATAACACCCCAAAATCGCACTGACAGAGATTAAATGATTTGATTGCTGCACGGTCCCCTGCCGCTCCATGGACATCACCAATGCACGAGGAGTGTAAATGCTGATTGCTGCAGGGGTAAACCTGCCACTCCAGGGAAATCACCAAATTTGAAGCGACAAGATTAATGACCTGATGCTGCAGCGTCACCTCCCGCCCATACATCCCCAAAATGCATCGGGGCGGTTGTAATGACTCTTGGCTGCGGGGGTCACCGCCCTCCATGGCATCACCAACGCATCTGAGCAAGATGTCAATGACGATTGGCTGCAGGGGTCACCCTGCCCATGACACACCAACGCAGCAGGCAGAATTCAATGACTGGTTTGGGCGCGCGTCACCGCCCCATGGAATCACCAAACATGCTGACAAGTTTCAATGATTTGTTTGGCTGCAGCGGTCACCTCCGCCCCATGGACATCACCAATCGCATCTGACAGAGAGTAAATGACCTGATTCTGCAGCGGCCCACCGCCCCATAACATCCCAATCGCATGTAGCAAGAGAAAAGACCGTTTGCTGCAGCTCACCTGCCCCATGACATCACCAATCGCATGCGAGCAAGATGTAAATACTCTGATTGGCTCGCGCACCTCCCGCTCCAGGACACACCAAGCATCCCATCTTTTTGTCAATGACTTTGGCGCAGCGACACCGGGTCGTCAAAAGGAAAAAAATCACCAGCAGCGCTGGATCTGCCTTGATTAAGCAGGGAGACTTTTTTTTTTTCTCATTTTGGGCTTTTTTTTGGGGGGTGGGGCAGTCGGACAAAACAGAAAGGAAACTTCCAGAATTAACCAATTGTTGATCTTTTCCTGTTATCACTGCGCTGCCAATAAAGTGCGAGCTTCGGGGGTCAGTCACATGACACTGGAAGAACTTGCCTTCTCCAAGTCAATGCTCACATCTATTGTACCTGTCAGATGTCTCTGCAGACTCTGCACTGTTTGTACCGTACACAGAGAAGATCCTGCTTCAGACCAGCAAGGACTGGGAGCTCCCAGTAGATGTGACCTTCCTTACACCAGACACAGCAAGGATCCCATCACATCGTGGCCTACTGAGAGGTCAGAGCATCGTCCGGGGTCGGGTCACTCTGCTCAGCGCCACATGGACTCACTCCAGACCCTAGAGGAGCCTGCAGGTGCCCCAGGTCAGCTCTGTATGAGGTTGTAGAGCGCGTGTGGCCGCGAAAACAAGGCCTTACATCAGCTTCCTGTGACTGAGCAACTGTCTAGAAATCGAATTAGTGCATCGATCAGGTCTCACTACAGACAGAGATATCAGATATAAATCAGTGGACAGAGATTCTCCCGCCACTGCTCCTCCATACGAGACCTCATGTGAGGCCGTCACTATGCGACCGCCCCACACACCTCCCGGGGCGGCTCCGCTGAGAAGGGAACACACCCAAGAAAGAGAGGACTGGATAATTGCGAGCTTCTCTTCAAAGCTTCCTGGGTTGGGTAACTGTGAAGATTAAAGTATTTGTTCAGTGTCTGTGGTCAGTCCTCATTGCTTCTTGTCCAGCCTCGCTCTGTGGAGTCTGGTATCTGCTCAGTGTCTGCACTCAGTCCTAGTCACTTCTTGTCCAGCCTCGCTCTGTGGTATCTGCTCAGCGTCTGTGGTCAGTCCTAGTTGCTTCTTGTCCAGCCCTGCGGAGTTCTAAATCTGCTCTGTGTCCGTGTTCAGTCCTAGAGCCACTTTCTGTGTCATGGTAAGTTGTAGCACAGGGATAGCTTTAGGGTCAGATGTCAAGGACAGTTAGCTCTTATGTTAGTTAACCTGTATTATTGCTCTGCTTCCAGCCTGAACTCACTTGTGGTGTTTCCGTCCCTTCGATCACTTCCCTCACTGTCCATCCACCTAATCATCTAAGGGTGTGTCCCTCTAGTCTTTGGGTTGATACACTCTGTATAATTATTGCATGCTGATAGACCTATATAGTTCAGTTCTGCAGTCTGTACGCCATCAGCGTTGTTATAGACAGACAGACGATAGGAATGAGGTAGGTAGACAGATCTTACCTGATACAAAGAGGTCTGACCAGATCTGTTGGTGCTCGCTGTAGAGCTCGTCGGCCCTCAGGGGCATCACCTCCAGCATCTCCTTCTTTGCGGACTCTCGCAGTTTGCTGAAGCTGTCCTCCAACTTTCCCGAGTCTATGGGTTCAGAGGTGTAGACGACGGAGAGCACAGTCTCATCAAATTCGGACTTGGGGCTGACCTGGACCCGGTTTACCAGCTTTTTTGTTGCAATCACCACCAGGATACTTTTCCCGTCTTCTAAGGACACCCGTCCGGAGGAGAGAAGGAACTGTCGGTCCTGCACCTTCTCTACACTAGTGGAAAACTTGGCTCCAGTGAACGGCTTCTGAGTAGAGATGTCAAAGGCCACCACCTTATCGCTGGGGTTGGAGATGTGGAACCTCTGAACGTACAGGTGAGGTCGGCTCCGGTGTGCAAAGTGCTCCTCACGGATGGAGACGCAGTCACGGTGGGAGTCCCCCGCGTCCATCTGCAGGCAGCGAACTGTCCTGATCAAACCCTCCCTATAGAAGACAGCAGTGGCATGGACGTCCGCCGCGGCCCCCGAACTCCTCACGTACGTCACCGGAGCGTACTCGCTCATACGGAACGGGACCGTCCCAGAGGACACCCACAGGTTATTCTTGTGGACGTCAACAAGCATGAATCCATTCCCCACCACGGCCGGGCCCTGCAGCCTGGACTCCTCTCCTGGGAAGGAGACCATCATTAGGTCCCCCTTGTCGGCCCACGTCTTCCATTGTTTAGTCTGGGTCTGTAGACAAGCACCAGGGCCGCTGCGGGGCGGACCCGAGTACCACAGAGGTCGAAACACAGAGGCGCTGGACGTGTACCAATAGACTAACAGAAGGAAGCCCAGAGCGGCCAGAATGCGGCGCGCCCAGCTGCTGGAGAGCAGCCCCGGGAAGCCCTTCAGCCTCTGCTGCAGCCACATCGGGGACTCGCGGAAGGCTCCTCACCAAGTAGAGGACAGAAGGACGGACGGGGAAGGGTTCTATCAGCAAGTCATAGGTCAAAGGTTACAGGTCATCAGGAAGAGCTGTAGCCTCCGAAAACCTTCATACTTCCAGCAGCAACACATGGCAGGTGCGATCCACGAGGCGGCGCCAGACCCCGGCCCTGGAAGAGACACCGAAAGCGGATATCAGACTCGCCGGATTCCACAGTCTGACCCCAATACTGACCCCATTATACTGACCCCTACAGCATCCCCTTTATACTGACCCCGGCCCTGGAAGAGACACCGAAAGTGGATATAAGAATCGCCAGACTCCACAGTCTGACCCCCTAATACTGAACCCAGCCCTGGAAGAGACACCGAAAGCTGACATCAGAATCGTACACCGAGACTCACCGGACACCAAAGTCTGACCCCCTAATACTGAACCCAGCCCTGGAAGAGACACCGAACGCTGGTATCAGACTCGCCGGACTCCACAGTCTGACCCCAATATACTGACCCCTACAGCATCCCCCTTATACTGAACCCGGCCCTGGAAGATCCACGAGAGCTGACATCAGAATCGTACACCGAGACTCACCGGACACCAAAGTCTGACCCCCTTATACCGATCCCTACAGTGAGGCTTTATACCGACCCCTACAGTGAGGCTTTATACCGACCCCTGCCCTCACCTCCTGCCCCTGCAACCTCCCTCCCCCTGCCCTGCCCCGAGTCTCCTGCCTCCTGCCCCCGAGTCTCCTGCCTCCTGCCCCCGAGTCTCCTGCCTCCTGCCCCCGAGTCTCCTGCCCCCCGAGTCTCCTGCCTGCCCCCGAGTCTCCTGCCTCCTCACCCCCCCTGCCTCCTGCCCCCGAGTCTCCTGCCTCCTCACCCTCTGCCTCCTGCCCCCGAGTCTCCTGCCTCCTCACCCCCCCTGCCTCCTGCCCCCGAGTCTCCTGCCTCCTCACCCGCTGCCTCCTGCCCCCGAGTCTCCTGCCTCCTCACCTCCTCCCTCCTGCCTCCTCACCCCCCCTCCCCCTCCCCCCGAGTCTCCTGCCTCCTAGCCCCGCCTCCCCCCCGGTCTCCCTCCCCCCCCCCGCCTCCTCCCCCGAGTCTCCTGCCTCCTCCCCCCCCCTGCCTCCTGCCCCCGAGTCTCCTGCCTCCTCACCCGCTGCCTCCTGCCCCCGAGTCTCCTGCCTCCTGCCCCCCGCCCGATTTCTCCTGCCCCTCACCCTCCCTGCCCCCGAGTCTCCTGCCTCCGAGTCTCCTGCCTCCTCACCCGCTGCCTCCTGCCCCCGAGTCTCCTGCCTCCTCACCCCCCTGCCTCCTGCCCCCGAGTCTCCTCCTCCTCCCCCCCCCTGCCCCCCCCGAGCCCTCCTGCCTCCTCACCCCCCCTGCCTCCTGCCCCCGAGTCTCCTGCCTCCTCACCCCCCCTGCCTCCTGCCCCCGAGTCTCCTGCCTCCTCACCCCCCCTGCCTCCTGCACCCGAGTCTCCTGCCTCCTCACCCTCCTGCCCCCGAGTCTCCTGCCTCCTCACCCCTGCCCCATCCCGGCCTCCTGCCCCCGAGTCTCCTGCCTCCTATACCGCTGCCTCCTGCCCCCGAGTCTCCTGCCTCCGAGTCTCCTGCCTCCTCACCCGCTGCCTCCTGCCCCCGAGCTTACTGCCCCTTCCGCTCGGCCGGTGTTCTCCCCCCATCCCGCACTCACAGCTCGGGCCCCCGCAGCGCAGACATTAGGCCCCGGAGCCCGGTCACCACAACAACAACAACGCGGAAGTGTCTCCTGTCAGCAGCAGCTATCGCCAGAGCGCATGCGCCGCCGCCGGGAGTCACATGACAGCCACGTGACAGACTCAGCCCGGATGTGGCGGCTCCAGTCAGTGACCCCCAGAGGCTCCGCCCACCGAGACTTGTCACAGCTGAGGGCTTGTTACAGTGTCACCGGCCTCTGATACATCCACTGCACTGATACACTGTAACAGAGAGCAGAGGCCTGAGGGAGCGCGGCCATTCACCGACAGGAAGCCGAGGCCTGAGGGGGCGCGGCCATTCACCGACAGGAAGCCGAGGCCTGAGGGAGCGCGGCCATTCACCGACAGGAAGCAGAGGCCTGAGGGAGCGCGGCCATTCACCGACAGGAAGCATAGGTCTGAGGGAGCGCGGCCATTCACCGACAGGAAGCCGAGGCCCGAGGGAGCGCGGCCATTCACCGACAGGAAGCAGAGATCTGAGGGAGCGCGGCCATTCACCGACAGGAAGCAGAGGCCTGAGGGAGCGCGGCCATTCACCGACAGGAAGCAGAGGCCTGAGGAGCGCGGCCATTCCCCAAACCGAGGGAGCGAGGCCCGAGGGAGGCCGAGGGAGCGGCATTCACCGACAGGAAACAGAGGTCTGAGGGAGCGCGGCCATTCACCGACAGGAAGCATAGGTCTGAGGGAGCGCGGCCATTCACCGACAGGAAGCAGAGATCTGAGGGAGCGCGGCCATTCACCGACAGGAAGCAGAGGCCGGAGGGAGCGCGGCCATTCACCGACAGGAAGCCGAGGCCCGTGGGAGCGCGGCCATTCACCCTCAGGAAGCCGCGGCCGGAGGGTGAGCGGCCATTCACAGAACAGAGCCGAGGAGCGGCCCCCGAAAAAAGGGAGCGCGGCCATTCACCGACAGGAAGCAGAGGCCTGAGGGGGCGCGGCCATTCACCGACAGGAAGCAGAGGCCTGCGGGGGCGCGGCCATACACCGACAGGAAGCAGAGGTCCGAGGGAGCGCGGCCATTCACCGACAGGAAGCACAGGCCCGAGGGGGCGCGGCCATTCACCGACAGGAAGCATAGGTCTGAGGGAGCGCGGCCATTCACCGACAGGAAGCCGAGGCCCGAGGGGGCGCGGCCATTCACCGACAGGAAGCCGAGGCCCGAGGGGGCGCGGCCAGTCACCGACAGGAAGCCGCGGCCCGAGGGGGCGCGGCCATTCACCGACAGGAAGCCGAGGCCATTCACCGACAGGAAGCAGAGGCCCGAGGGGGCGCGGCCATTCACCGACAGGAAGCAGAGGCCCGAGGGGGCGCGGCCATTCACCGACAGGAAGCAGAGGCCCGAGGGAGCGCGGCCATTCACCGACAGGAAGCAGACAAGGGCCCATGGGCGGCGGGAGCCCATTCACCGACAGGAAGCGAGCCCGAGGGGCGCGGCCATTCACCGACAGGAAGGGAGAGGCCCGAGGGGGAGCGCGGCCATTCACCGACAGGAAGCAGAGCCCAGTGGGAGCGCGGCCATTCACCGACAGGAAGCAGAGGCCTGAGGGAGCGCGGCCATTCACCGACAGGAACAAGGTCGAGGGGGCGGCCATTCACCGACAGGAAGCAGAGGCCCGAGGGAGCGCGGCCATTCACCGACAGGAAGCATAGGACGATGGAGCGCGGCCATTCACCTACAGGAAGCAGATGAACGAGGGAGCGCTGCCATTCACCGTCAGGAAGCAGAGATCAGAGCGAGCGAGGCCATTCAACGACAGGAAGCCGAGGCCAGGGGGCGCCATTCACCCCCGGAAACCAGGGCCCAGGGGGCGCGGCCATTCACCGACAGGAAAGCGGGGGGGGCCCCCGAAAGGGAGGGGGGCGGCCATTTAACCGACAGGAAACAAAGGCGGGGGCGCGGCCTTTTCCCCCAAAGGAGCAGAGGCCGAGGACGCGGCCATTCACCGACGGAACAAGGCCCCGGGGGGGCCCATTCACCGCGAGCAAGGCCCGAGGGGGCGCGGCCAGTCACCGACAGGAAGCCGAGGCCAGGGGCAGCCCAAACACCGACAGGGAAACGAGGCCTGGGGAGCGCGGGCCCTTCACCGACAGGGGAAACAGGGCCCGAGGGGGCGGGCCATTCACCGACAGGCAAGGGGCCGAGGGAGGGCCCCTTCAC
This sequence comes from Phyllomedusa bahiana, assembly GCA_025379985.1. Classification (NCBI taxonomy): domain Eukaryota; kingdom Metazoa; phylum Chordata; class Amphibia; order Anura; family Hylidae; genus Phyllomedusa; species Phyllomedusa bahiana. The sequence continues at coordinate 12,527 of JAODAL010022327.1, read as the reverse complement.
CACAGGAAAAGGGGCCAGGGCGCGGGGCCATCACCGCAGGAAGCAGAGGCCCCCGGGGGGGGCGGGGATTCACCGACAGAAACAGAGCCCAGGGGGGCGGGGCCATTCACCGCAGGGAACGAGGCCCGAGGGGCGCGGCCCCTTACCCACAGGGAACGAGGGCCCCAGGGGGGGGCGGGCCTTCACCGACAGGAAGCCGAGGGCCCGAGGGGCGCGGCCTTCACCCCAGGAAGCGAGGCCCCGGGGGGGGCGGCCATTCCCCCAGGGAACAAGGCCCAGGGGCGGGCCATCACCAAGGAACAGAGGCCCCAGGGGCGCGGCCATTCACCGACAAACAAGGAGGGGCGCGGGCCCTTCCCCAGGGGAAACGAGGCCAGGGGGGGCGGCCATTTACCGACAGGGAAACGAGGCCCCGAGGGGCCGCCCTTTACCGACAGGAAGCAAAGGGGGGGCCGGCCCCTTTACCCCGGAGCAGGCCCAGGGCGCGGCCTTCCCCGACAGGAACCCGGCGAGGGGCGCGGCCATCACCCACAGGAAGCAGGCCCGAGGGCGCGGGCCCTCACCGAAGAACGAACGGGGGCGCGGGCCCTTCACCGAAGGAACGAGCGAGGGGGCGGCCCTTCACCGACAGGGAACAAGGCCGAGGGGGGGCGGCCATTCCCGACGGGAACGAGGCCCGAGGGGCGCGGCCATTCACCGACAGGAAGCGGGCCTGGGGGGGCGCGGCCTTTCACCGACAGGAACCGAGGCCTGAGGGAGCGCGAAATCCCGACAGGAAGCAGGGGCCTAGGGACGCCCCCCTTCACCGGGGAACAGGGGCCCTGGGGGAGCGGGGGGCCATTCCCCGGGCAAAGCAGGGGCCGAGGGAGCGCGGCCATTCACCGACAGGAAGCAAGGTCTGGGAATGAGGAGCAAAGGGAAAACAGTGCCTATCCCCCCCACCCCTGCAGCTGTCCCGTGGGGCTCAAAAATCATTTTATAAGACAATCCCCTTGGCTCTCGCACAAATGTGACCTGCATATTTAGCACGCTCAGTTCTGCAGATTCTTTCCTGTAACGTATTGTTACTGTTTTTGCTCCTGGTGGGGGGACAATCTTTCTCTCTTGTTCCTAAAACCGTCCTCCCCTTTCCCAATAGCCATTTTGTTATTAGCTGATTCCCAATGAGGGGTCCACGGGTTTTTTTTCGACCGCCATAAAAAATTTCCCCAAGAAGAAAAGCGGCCTCACCCTCACGATAGCTCTCTGGCCAAAAAAAGGCGGAAAAACTGCATCTTTTAAGGGGGCCCCGGACGCGGAAAAAAAGGAATAATCCGCCCAAAGCCAAAGGGGACTCCGGGGAATATCAGAGCCAAAAAAGTTGCTCATCAAAAGGCACAGTGCTGCCTAAGCCCGGGCAGGGGGGCAGCTCATAGGCTTTGTAAAGACACAGACGTCCTGCAAGAAACCGGGCGCATCACACAGGTCTGGAATGAGCCCGAAAAAAAGGGGGAAAAACCGCAACTTCATCTCCTCTAAGAACGTCGGCAAAAATTTTTCGAAAAGACAAAAAATGGAAGAAACGGGGAAAAACCAACGGGGAAGGGGGGGGGAGATGGAATAATAGACCGGGCTCTGAGGGGGGAAGGGAAGAACCAAGGAGAAGATAGAACGGAACAAGAGATGAAAGTCAAAGACCGGGGTCTGATGGGGGGGGGAAAGGGAAGAACCAAAGGGGAAAGGGGGGCGAATGCAGCAGAGATAAAACAATAACCCGGGGTCTGAAGGGGGGGAAAGGAAGAACCAAGGGAGAAGTGGGGAACGGAGTGAGAGGTGAAAGTCAATAGACGGGGCTCTGATGGGGGGGAATGGGAAGAAAAAAGGGAGAAGGGGAGAAGAGCGAGAGATGAAAGTCAATAGCCCGGGGGCTCTGATGGGGGGAATGGGAAAAACCCAAAGGGAGACGAGCGAGGATGAAAGTCAATAGCCGGGCCCTCTATGGGAAAGGGAAAAACCAAGGGAGAGGGCGAATGCAGCGAGAGATGAAAGTCAATAGACTGGGCCTGATGGGGGAAGGGGAAAGAACCCAAAGGGGAGAAGGGGGAAACGAGCAGAGAAAAAAGTCAAAGACCGGGCTCTGAGGGGGGAAATGGAAGAACAAGGGGAGAAGGGGTGAACGGATTGGATAATGGAAGTCAATAGAGGGGCCTGGGGGGGGAAGGGAAGAAAAAAGGGGGGAAGGAGGAAGATGAAAGTCAATAGGCCGGGGTCTGATGGGGGAAAAAGGGAAAAACCCAAAGGGGAGAAGAGATGAATGGAGCGAGAGAAAAAGTCAAAGCCGGGGGCTCGATGGGGGGAAGGGGAAGAACCAAGGGAGAAAGGGCGAAGGGGAGCGAGAGTGGGGGGAACTGTCATATCGGGGGGGGAGCCGAATATGGGGAGGGGTCACAGCCATAGATTTGGAGACTTGACCGGGGATGTGGTGGCCTCAATGCGAGCTCTATGTGAGGCTCCTACAAGAGAAAACCTTCTCCACCGGGGACATGGGGAGGAAAGGACGACAAAGTGTCCACAGGACAATGACCGGGAGCGGGGACGCAAGTTTTGGAGAAGAAAGGGGTTTTCAGTGGAAAATGGGGTAGAGTCGCGGAGGGACCCAATCCCCCAGACCTCAACCCTCCAACACTAGGGGGGGGACAAAGCTGGATTCCACCCGGTCCAGTCGCCCCAAACTTTGGGGACGTGGAGAAGAGACCGGGGAGCAATTTGGGGGAGCCCTGCTTGATCGATCCAGAGCCCAAAGGATTCAGGCAGAGCTGATACCCAAAAGGGGGGATACCAAAGAAAAACCGGAGCAAAACAAAAAAAAGCAGTTACAGGAAAGAATCTTAGAGCTAAGCGAGCAAAATACTTGCAGGCACATTTATGTATAGATCGGTAAGATGGCTGTAAAAAAAATTTACAGTAGCCCATGTACAAAGCGGGGGGATGCTAGTTGTGGACCTGAAAGTAAAAAAGTAAAAACATTGTTACCCTTTTGCTCGTCAGTGTCTTTTTCAAAATCTAAAAACTTGATTAATGTATCATAAGGAGATAAACAGCCGGATGTGACCATTTTACTGCAGGAAAGTTGTCACTGAGATGTGCGCCCTGAATGAGGGAGCTGGAGCTTTGTCTCACCGACTCCTCAGCCCTGTGTCCCTGCCTCCAGACTGTGGGGGTCCTCCGTGACACCGTTATGGTCCCAACCCTTCTGTTTCTATAGGATGCACCAAGAAAGAAAGGGACCTTAATTTAGTGGCCGTTAGTAATTGGGAGCTGGCCCCGAGGTCTCTGGATCTGCAGGGTTCACACCCCACCCTCCACAGTATTATACAACAGACCAGGCGCCCACTGGGGTCAGTAGTCTTCTAATAGGTGGGGATTCCAGAGGTGAAACCACAACCTATCAGATAACTCCTCGGATGCCTGTTGGGAGTTGTAGTCGTGCAGCAGCTGAAGGCCTTCTGGGTTTCGTTGTGTTGTGGTAGCAGAGTTATTTCCTGTAATTCCAGCAGCAAACATCAGCCCCATGTGAAAGCAAACCGGTACGGGGGTCGGTGTCAGCGGAGGGGCAGGGGGGGCGTTGTGTACAGATCATTACTAAAAACATGGGGGGGTGGGAGACCTTGTGTCACGGTTCAGTCACGTCCATCACATTATTGTGCAGCCCAAAAATCCTTCCCTGCTGTACAGGGGCCCCCAGAGGAGAGGGGCCCCCCTCCATAGACACAGAAGCCGGGCCCTCCTCCATAGACACAGAAGCCGGGCCCTCCTCCGTACACACAGAAGCCGGGCCCTCCTCCGTACACACAGGACCCGGGCCCTCCTCCGTACACACAGGCCCCCGGGCCCCCTCCTCCGTACACACGGGAACCCGGGCCCTCCTCCGTACACACAGGCCCGGGCCCTCCTCCGTACACACAGGCCCGGGCCCTCCTCCGTACACACAGGACCCGGGCCCTCCTCCGTACACACAGGACCCGGGCCCTCCTCCGTACACACAGGACCCGGGCCCTCCTCCGTACACACAGGACCCGGGCCCTCCTCCTACAACACAGGACCCGGCCCTCCTCCGTACACCCCAGGCCCCCGGGCCCCCTCCTACACCCCAGGACCCGGGCCCTCCTCCGTACCACAACAGGACCCGGGCCGTCCTCCCTACCCCCAGTACCGGGGCCCTCGTCCGTCCACACTGCCCCGGGCCCTCCTCCGTAACACACAGAACCGGGCCCTCCTCCATAACACAGGACCCGGGCCCTCCTCCGTACACACAGGACCGTGGCCCTTCCTCCTTTACACACAGGAGCCGGGCCCTCCTCCGTAGACACAGGAGCCGGGCCCTCCTCCGTAGACACAGGAGCCGGGCCCTCCTCCGTAGACACAGGAGCCGGGCCCTCCTCCGTAGACACAGGAGCCGGGCCCTCCTCCGTAGACACAGGAGCCGGGCCCTCCTCCGTACAAAACAGGAGCCGGGCCCCCTCCTCCGTACACACAGGAGCCGGGCCCTCCCTCCGTACACACAGAAGCCGGGCCCTCCTCCGTACACACAGGAGCCGGGCCCTCCTCCGTACACACAGGACCCGGGCCCTCCTCCGAACCACAGAACCGGGGCCCTCCTCCATAGAACACAGGACCCGGGCCCTCCTCCGTACAACACAGGACCCGGGGCCCTCCTCCGTACACACAGGCCCCGGGGCCCTCCTCCGACACACAGGACCGGCCCTCCTCCGTACAACACAGGAGCCGGGGGCCCTCCGTACAAAACAGGACGCCGGCCCTCCTCCGTAGACACAGAAGCCGGGCCCTCCTCCATAGACACAGGACCCGGCCCTCCCCGTACAAAACAGGACCCCGGGCCCTCCTCCGTAACACACAGGAGCCGGGGCCCCTCCTCCGTACACACAGGAGCCGGGCCCCCCTCCTCCGTACACACAGGAGCCGGGCCCTCCCTCCGTAGACACAGGACCGGCCCTCCTCCGTTAGACACAGGAGCCGGGCCCTCCTCCGTAGACAAAAGAGCCGGGCCCCCCTCCGTAGACACAGGAGCCGGGGCCTCCTCCGAAAGACACAGGAGCCGGGCCCTCCTCCGTAGAAAACAGGAGCCGGCCCTCCTCCGAAAGACAACAGGAGCCGGCCCTTCCTCCGTAGACACAGGACCCGGGGCCCCCTCCGTAGACACAGGCCCCGGGGCCCTCCTCCGAAAGACCCCAGGACCCGGGCCCTCCTCCGTAGACACAGGACCCGGGCCCTCCTCCGTAACACAGGACCCGGGGCCCTCCTCCATAGACACAGGACCCGGGCCCTCCTCCCGTACACACAGGACCCGGGCCCTCCTCCGTAGACACAGGACCCGGGCCCTCCTCCGTAGACACAGGACCCGGGCCCTCCTCCGTAGACACAGGACCCGGGCCCTCCTCCGTAGACACAGGACCCGGGCCCTCCTCCGTAGACACAGGACCCGGGCCCTCCTCCGTAACACAGGCCCCCGGCCCTCCTCCGTACACACAGGCCCCCCGGGCCCTCCTCCGTACACACAGGACCCCGGGCCCTCCCTCCGTACACACAGGACCCGGCCCTCCTCCGTACACACAGGACCCGGGCCCTCCCCCCTACACACAGAAGCCGGGCCCTCCTCCGTACACACAGAAGCCGGGCCCTCCTCCGTACACACAGGACCCGGGCCCTCCTCCGTACACACAGAACCCGGGCCCTCCTCCGTACACACAGGACCCGGGCCCTCCTCCGTACACACAGGACCCGGGCCCTCCTCCGTACACACAGGACCCGGGCCCTCCTCCGTACACACAGGCCCCGGGGGCCCTCCTCCGGACACACAGGACCCGGCCCTCCTCCGTACACACAGGACCCGGGCCCTCCCCGTACACACAGGACCCCCGGGCCCTCCTCCGTACACACCAGAACGCCGGGCCCTCCTCCATAGACACAGGACCCGGGCCCTCCTCCGTACACACAGGAGCCGGGCCCTCCTCCGTACACACAGGAGCCGGGCCCTCCTCCGTACACACAGTAGCCGGGCCCTCCTCCGTACACACAGGACCCGGGCCCTCCTCCGTACACACAGGACCCGGGCCCTCCTCCGTACACACAGAAGCCGGGCCCTCCTCCGTACACACAGAAGCCGGGCCCTCCTCCGTACACACAGAAGCCGGGCCCTCCTCCGTACACACAGAAGCCGGGCCCTCCTCCGTACACACAGAAGCCGGGCCCTCCTCCATAGACACAGAAGCCGGGCCCTCCTCCATAGACACAGAAGCCGGGCCCTCCTACATAGACACAGAAGCCGGGCCCTCCTCCGTACACACAGAAGCCGGGCCCTCCTCCATAGACACAGAACCGGGCCCTCCTACATAGACACAGAAGCCGGGCCCTCCTCCGTACACACAAGAAGCCGGGCCCCTCCTCCGTACACACAGAAGCCCGGGCCCCTCCTCCGTACAAAACAGAAGCCGGGCCCTCCTCCGTACACACAGAAGCCGGCCCTCCCCCGTACACACAGAAGCCGGGCCCACCCTCCCATAGACACAGTAGCCGGGCCCTCCTCCATAGACACAGAAGCCGGGCCCTCCTACATAGACACAGAAGGCGGGCCCTCCTCCGACACACAGAAGCCGGGCCCTCCTCCCATAGACACAGAAGGGAGGCCCTCCTCCGTACAAAACAGAAGCCGGGCCCTCCTCCATAGACACAGAAGCCGGGCCCTCCTCCATAGACACAGAAGCCGGGCCCTCCTCCGTACACACAGAAGCCGGGCCCTCCTCCGTACACACAGAAGCCGGGCCCTCCTCCGTACACACAGAAGCCGGGCCCTCCTCCGTACACACAGAAGCCGGGCCCTCCTCCGTACACACAGAAGCCGGGCCCCCCTCCGTACACACAGAAGCCGGCCCCTCCTCCGAACACACAGAAGCCGGGCCCTCCTCCGTACACACAAAGCCGGGCCCTCCCCGTACACACAGGACCCGGGCCCTACCCCGTACACACAGGAGCCGGGCCCTCCTCCGTAGACACAGAAGCCGGGCCCTCCTCCGTAGACACAGGACCCGGGCCCTCCTCCGTACACACACGACCCGGGCCCTCCTCCGGAAACACAGGACCCGGGCCCTCCTCCGTACACACAGAACCCGGGCCCTCCTCCTACAACAAGGACCCGGGCCCTCCCCATAGACACAGGACCCGGGCCCTCCTCCATAGACACAAGACCCGGCCCTCCTCCATAGACAACGGGGACCCGGGCCCTCCTCCATAGACACGGGAACCCGGGCCCTCCCCCCGTACACACAGGACCCCGGCCCTCCTCCATACACACAGGACCCGTGCCCTCCTCCATAGACACAAGACCCGGGCCCTCCTCCATCGACACAGGACCCGGGCCCTCCTCCATAGACACAGAACCCGGGCCCTCCTCCATAGACACAGGACCCGGGCCCTCCTCCATAGACACAAAAACCCGGCCCTCCCCGTCACACAGGACCCGGCCCTCCTCCGTACACCAGACCCCGGGCCCTCCCCCGGGTACACACAGGCCCGGGCCCTCCTCCGTACACACAGGACCCGGCCCTCCTCGTAGACACAGGACCCGGCCCTCCGTACACACAGGACCCGGGCCCTCCTCCATAGACACAGAACCCGGGCCCTCCTCCATAGACACAGAACCCGGGCCCTCCTCCGTACACACAGGACCCGGGCCCTCCTCCATAGACACAGGACCCGGGCCCTCCTCCAGAGACACACGACACGGGCCCTCCTCGAAAGACACACGACCCGGGCCCCTCCTCCGTACAAAACAGCCCCGGGCCCTCCTCCGTACACCCCAGACCCGGGCCCTCCTCCGTACACACAAGGCCGGGCCCCTCCCTCCGTACAAAACCAGAACCCGGGCCTCTCCTCCGTACACACGGGTACCCGGGCCCTCCTCCGTACACACAGGACCCGGGCCCTCCTCCGTACACACAGGACCCGGGCCCTCCTCCGTACACACAGAAGCCGGGCCCCCCCCTCCGTACACACAGAAGCCGGGCCCTCCTCCGTACACACAGAAGCCGGGCCCTCCTCCGTTACACACGAAGCCGGCCCTCCTCCGTACACACAGAACCCGGGGCCCCCTCCGTACACACAGAACCCGGGGCCCACTCTCCGTACACACAGCAGCCGGGCCCTCCTCCGTACACACAGGACCCGGGCCCTCCTCCGTACACACAGAAGCCGGGCCCTCCTCCGTACACACAGAAGCCGGGCCCTCCTCCGTACACACAGAAGCCGGGCCCTCCTCCGTACACACAGAAGCCGGGCCCTCCTCCGTACACACAGAAGCCGGGCCCTCCTCCGTAGACACAGGAACCCGGGCCCTCCTCCATAGACACAGAACCCGGGCCCTCCTCCGTACACACAGAGGCCGGGCCCTCCTCCGTACACACAGGGCCCGGGCCCTCCTCCGTACACACAGAACCCGGGCCCTTCTACGTACACACAGGACCCGGCCCCCTCCGTACACACAGGACCCGGGCCCTCCTCCCTAGACACAGGACCCGGGCCCTCCTCCATAGACACAGAACCCGGGCCCTCCTCCCATAGACAAGAACCCGGCCCTCCTCCTTGGTTCACATCTGCATTCGGGTTTCATTCGGCACCGATGCAGAGATGAAGCCGGGGATCCGGGTCACATTGGTTCCTGTCAGGTTCTTTGGGTCACGGCGCGGCTGCTTTTTCCCTCATTCCCAACAGAACAGGTAAATAGGGAGGATTTCTCCTTCCACCTGCGACACAACAGGTTTATAATCTGAAACGAAGCTTGTAACAAAAATGCAAAGAGGTGACGCAATCTGCAGGGAACAGATATGTAACAACGTAAACCGAACAAATCAGATAAATACGTCACAAAGAAGGAAACCGTGTGACAACATAAACACAGAACAAGTAATGTGAATTCTCATAAACGCGTCAGCCCACAGCCGGCAGTGCAGTAACACCATCCAGACAAGCGTCACCCCTCTGTACATGCACAACATAAAGGCTCTTAGTGCACAGTTTGATCAAATCGTGTTCGCCCATTACTGCGCCAAGGTCACCTCATCAGTTGGGTTCGTCTCTGTGGGGCTAAAGCAGCCCCCTGATGAGGCCACCTTGGCGCAGTAGATGGGCCAACACGATTTGATCAAACTGTGCACTAAGAGCCTTTATGTTGTGCATGTACAGAGCATAGCAGTGATGCATTGTAACCGTTCCACTAGTCCGATGTCCGGCTGGTGTTGGTGCTCGCTCTGCGCTGCAGCATTTTGGGGTTTTTTTGCGGTCAGCGTGCACCAGCGTCTGTGCAGGTTACACCTGTCCTTTGTCTTGGATTGTAACAAATAGTATAAACTTGTGACTAAGATTCACAGAACAAATACTAGATCCCCACAAGTACATATATCTGTCCCTGAGAACAGCTACACCTAATAGTAATGTGTGGTGACAGGGCCCCTGTGCAGGGGAGATCACAGCTGGGGCTGAGGGTTTGGGCTCTACACACTTCTCACGCGCTGCACGTAGCCCCTGTGACATCTGTGCTGGGGGCAGAGCCAGTGTGCAGTGACTGAGCTGTGGTCACTGCACGTAGACCTGAGTGACATATGCAGCACTGCACCATGGCTGCAGGCAGCGAGTCTCCAGGGCTGCAGAGCTGTCACTCCTCCAGTGCCCAGGAGCTGTGGTCACTGGGCAGTGCTATATACAGTCAGAGCTGCCCCCTCCCTGCCCCATGGCTGCAGTCAGTCTCCAGAGCTGCCCCCTCCCTGCCCCATGGCTGCAGTCAGTCTCCAGAGCTGCCCCCTCCCTGCCCCATGGCTGCAGTCAGTCTCCAGAGCTGCCCCCTCCCTGCCCCATGGCTGCAGTCAGTCTCCAGAGCTGCCCCCTCCCTGCCCCATGGCTGCAGTCAGTCTCCACAGCTGCCCCCTCCCTGCCCCATGGCTGCAGTCAGTCTCCACAGCTGCCCCCTCCCTGCCCCATGGCTGCAGTCAGTCTCCAGAGCTGCCCCCTCCCTGCCCCCCCTGGCTGCAGTCAGTCTCCAGAGCTGCCCCCTCCCTGCCCCATGGCTGCAGTCAGTCTCCAGAGCTGCCCCCTCCCTGCCCCATGGCTGCAGTCAGTCTCCAGAGCTGCCCCCTCCCTGCCCCATGGCTGCAGTCAGTCTCCAGAGCTGCCCCCTCCCTGCCCCATGGCTGCAGTCAGTCTCCACAGCTGCCCCCACCCTGCCCCATGCTGCAGTCAGCCCCCAACTGCCCCCCCCCCCTGCCCCATGGCTGCATCAGTCTCCAAAGGCCCCCTCCTGCCCATGGCTGCGTCAGCCCCAAGTCCCCCTCCCCCCCCAGGGCTGCAGTCAGCTCCAACTGCCCCCCCCTGCCCCAGGCTGCAGCCGTCCCCAAGCGCCCCTGGCTGCATCATTCCCACTGCCCCCCTCCCCCCCCCATGGTCAGTCAGTCTCCGAGTCCCCCCAGTCCTCTGCTGATGGGGCCCCTCACTTTCTCCGCCGAGCGCAGGGGGGAAATTCCCCTGAATTTCAGGTTTCCCCATTCATTCTTTCCTTTCACCCTTTCCTGCCCACGAGACTTTCATAGGAGTAAAAGAGTTTCCAAAAGTTTCCTGTCCTGGGGTGGGCGGAGCTCTGAACTTTTTGGGGCCCAAATCACTCAGCGGGGGCCCGGCAGGGTGCGTGGTCACTGCGGGGCAGGGTCTGGGGGGCCGGGGGTCCCTGGGATTCCAGGGGAAGTTTGGGGAAAGGTGCGACTGATTGTGGGGGGGTGCCCCCTGCTCTGGCTCGGCCCATTGGGGGGCCGCTGGGCTCCCCGGCCCGGGGTGGTGCGTGTATTCTGGATGGGCCCCACTGAAAGGTGCAGGCTCCTTGTGTCAGACCGTGGGGGCATCTAGAGGGCAGTAGGGGAGATGTCCCCCCTGGGTGTCTCGGGGCATCTGTGCTGTCACTTCACTTGTCACCTGTGGGGCAGCACAGCTGGGTGCTTTTTGGTTTCGGGAAATGTGTGTGGACCCTGGGTGTCACAGACCTCCCCCAGCTCTGGCATCACCTCTAGGAGCAGGTGGACCAGGGGGCTTCAGGAATGTGGGGGGCCCCGGTGTCACAGACCTCCCCCACCCCTCTGTGCAGTCACCTCTCGGGAGCAGGGGGGCCCCAGGTGGGTTCAGGAATGGGGGGGGGGGCCCTGGGTGCCACAGACCTCCCCCCCAGCCTCGTGCAGCCCTCTCAGGGGCAGGTTACCAGGGGGGGTTTCAGGAAGGTGGGGGCCCCGGGTTCACAGACTCCCCCAGCCTCTTGTGGCCCTCTCGGGGTCAGTGGACCATGGTGGTCTTCAGGAATGTGGGGGGGGTCCTCGGTGTCACAGCCCTTTCCCCCAGCCCCCTGTGTGGCCACCCTCTCAGGGGGCATTTGGACCATGGTTTTTTCTTCAGGAATGTGGGGGGGGCCCTCCGGCCCACAGACCTCCCCCACCCTTTCTGTGCAGTCACCTTTCGGGGTTTCAGCGGACCAGGGTGGCCCTTCCCGGGAATGGTTGGGGGGGTCCCCCGGTGTCACAAAACCTCCCCCAGCCTCTGTGTGGCCCCCCTTTCTCAGGGGCAGTGGCCCATGGGGGGGGTTTCGGGGAATTTGGGGTGGGGACCCCGGGGGGTCACAGACCTCCCCCACCCCCTCTTTGCAAGTCCCCTTTTCCAGGGGTTCAGCAAAACCTTTGGGGCCCTTCAGGAATGGTTGGGGGGGGCCCTTTCGGGTCACGACCCCCCAGTCCTCTGGGGCAGTCACCTCAGGGCCCAAGGGACCATGGGGCCCTTCGGGGAAAATTTTTGGGGGCCCCTCGGGGGTCCCCCGGACCTCCCCCAGCCTCGGGCCGGGCCCACCCCCCAGGACCCAGTGGACCATGGGTGTCTCCGGGAATTTGTGGGGGTGTCCTCTTTGTCACAGACCTCCCCCACCCCTCTGTGGGGTTCACCTCTCAGGGGGTCATGGACCATGGTGGTTTTCCATAATGTGTGGGGGTCCCCCCCGGTGTCACAAAACCTCCCCCAGTCCTCTGGGGTGGCCCAAAAACCCCCCTCGGGGGTTCAGAGGCCCAAAGGGTTTGGTTTTCAGCAATGGGGGGGGTCCTCGGTGTCACAGACCTTTTCCCCAGCCTCGGGGTGGCCCACCCCGGGGAGCAGGGGGGGAACCCTGGGGGGTTCTTCAAAAAGGGCCGGGGGGGCCTCTTTGCCCCAACAGACCCCCCCCGCCTCTGTTCAGCCCCACCCTCTGGGGTCAGTGGACCAGGGTGGCCCCTTCAGGAATGTTGGGGGGGTCCTCGGGTCAACAAACCCCCCCCCCAGCCTTCTTTCGGGTCCCCCCTCTAAAGGGGTCAGGGGCCCAAATGGTGGGGCTTCAAAGTGGGGGGGTTTCCTGGGTTTTCCCAACCTCCCCGGGCCCCCCGTCTTCCACCCCCAGGCCTTGGGGGCCGGTTTTTTTTCCAAGG
>JAODAL010022326.1:0-64990 GCA_025379985.1 Phyllomedusa bahiana | reverse complement strand
AAAGGGTACAGGAAATATAGAAAAATAGGAAAAAAAAAAAAAAGGGGTTTAAAAAGACTTTCCCTTTTTCCGGTTTTTAATTGGGGGCATTAAGGGGGCCCAGTGTCCAGGCGGGAAGTTATGTCCAGTAAAACTAAAATGGTGGTTAAAAGACCCCTTTTTAGGCATTTTAAATTGGGGTCATGCGGTTTTGGGGGTTTATGTGGCCAGGACGGGTATAGTTGCCAGTGAAACTAAAATGGGGGTTGAAAGACTCCTTTTCCCGGCACTTTTAATCTGTGGGTCAGCGGGTTTAATGGTATTCTGCGGTACGGAAGATATAGTCAATGTCCGGGAAAACTAAAATTGGTGGTTGAAAGACTCCTTTTTTGGATTTTTTAATGGGGGGTCATGGGTTTGGGGCTCATGCTGGGGCCCCAGGACAGGATGTATGTCCAGTGAAACTAAAAGGGTGGTTGAAAGTCTCTTTTTCCGGCACTTTTTAATCTGGGGTCCCTGCAGGTTTGGGTGGCTCTTGCTGTGCCAGGACTTGTATAGGTCAATGTCCAGTTCAACATAAAATGGTGGTTGAAAGTCCTTTTCAGGCACTTTTTTAAATCTGGGGGTCATGCAGGTTTGGGGTCATGCTGCTGGCCCAGGAAGGTTTGTAAATGGTCCAGTGAAATAAAATGGTGGTTGAAAGACTCCTTTTCCTCGGCACTTTTGAATATGTGGGTCAGACAGTTAATGGTCATTCTTGCGGTATAGGACAGATATAGTCAATGTCCAGTGGAAATAAAATGGTGGTTGAAGACTCCTTTTTTCCGGCACTTTTGAATCTGGGGGTCATGCAGTTTGGGGGCTCCATGACTGTGGCCAGGACATGTATAGTCAATGTCCAGTTCAAATAAAATGGTGGTTTGAAAGGACTCCTTTTTCGGCATTTTAAATCTGGGGGTCATGCAGGTTTGGGGCTCAGGCTGTGGCACAGGTAGGTATAGTAAATGTCAGTGAAAACTAAAATGGTGGTTGAAAGACTCCTTTTCTGGCACTTTTAGAATCTCGTGGGTATTTAGGGTCAGACAGTTTTAATGGTCATTCTGCGGTATAGGTCTAGTTATAGTCAATGTCCAGTGAAACTAAAATGGTGGTTGAACATGGACTCACCTTTTTCCGCACTTTTTAAATCTGGGGTCATGCAGGTTTGGGGATCATGCTGTGGCCCAGGAACAGTTTAGTCAATGTCAGTGATACTAAAATGGTGGTTGTAAGATCTCTTTTTTCCCGGGCCACTTCTTTAAATGTGGGGTGTTACATAGCAGGTTTGGTGGCTAATGCTGGGGCCCTAGGACTAGGTGATAGTCAATGTCAGTGAAACGACAAAAATGGTGGTTGAAAAGACTCCTTTTTCCGGCACTTTTAATCTGGGGTCATGCAGGTTTGGGGCTCATGGTAGGCTCATGCTGTGGCCCAGGACAGGACAGTATATGTCCAGTGAAACTTAAAAATGGTGGTTGAAAAGACTCCTTTTTCCGGCACTTTTAAATTGAGGGTCATGCAGGTTTGGGGTTCATGCTGTGGGCCCAGGTCAGGGTATAGTCAATGTCCTGTGAAACTAAAATGGTGGTTGAAAGACCCTTTTCCTGGCACGTTTGAATCTGTGGGTCAGACAGTTTAATGGTTTTCTGCGGCTACGGACACGATATAGTCAATGTCAAGTTTCAAACTAAAATGGTGGTTGAAAAGGACTCTTTTTTCCGGCAACTCTTTTAAATGTGGGAGGTCATGCAGGTTTGGGGCTCCATGCTGTGGCCAGGACAGTATAGTCTATGTCCCATGTAAACTAAAATGGTGGTTGAAGACTCCTTTTTCCGGCACTTTTTTAATTGGGGTCATGCAGGTTTTGGGGCTCATGCTGTGGCCCCAGGCATTGTATAGTCAATGTCCAGGTTCAACTTCTTAAAATTCTCTTGGGATTTAGTGGTTGAAAGACTCCGTTTTCCGCACTTTTAAATTGGGGTCTATGCAGGTTGGGGCTCTGCTGTGGCCAGGTACAGGTATAGTAAATGTCCAGTGAAACTAAAATGGTGGTTAGGAAAGACTCCCTTTTCCCTGGCACTTTTGAATTGTGGGTCTGACAGGTTTAATCGGTCTTTCTGCGGTATAGGACAGATATATGTCAATGTCCAGTGAAACTAAAATGGTGGTGAAAGGACTCCTTTTTCCGGCACCTTTTTATATCTGGGGTCATGCAGGTTTGGGGCTCATGCTGTGGACCATGGACAGGTAAGTCAATGGTCCTTGTGAAACTAAAATGGTGGTTGAAAGACTCTTTTTTCGGCACTTTTTTTTTAAATGTTGGGGTTCATGCAGGTTTGGGATCATGCTTGTGGCCCAGGACAGTGTATAGTCAATGTCCAAGTGAAACTAAAAATGGGTGGTTGAAAAACTCTTTTTCCGGCACTTTTAATCTGGGGGTCATGCTCAGGTTTGGGGCTCATGCTGTGGCCCAGGACAGGGACAGTATATCCAGTGAAACTTAAAATGGTGGTTGAAAGACTCCTTTTTACGGCTCTTTTGAATCTGAGGGTCATGCAGGTTTGGGGTTCATGCTGTGGCCAGAAAGGTATAGTCAATGTCCAGCGTTGAAACTAAAATGGTGGTTGAATGACTCTTTTCCAGCACTTTTGAGTTGTGGGTCAGCAGGTTTAATGGTATTCTGCGGTACCAGGAAAGATATAGTCAATGTCTAGTTCAACTAAAATGGTGGTTGAAAGACTCCTTTTTAAGGAACTTTTTAAATGTGGGGGTCATGCAGGTTTTGGGCTCATGCTGTGGCCCAGGACAGGTATAGTAAATGTCCAGTGAAACTAAAATTGGTGGTGAAAGACTCCTTTTCCTACGGCACTTTTGAATCTGTGGGTCAGGACAAGGTTTTAATGGTCTTCTCGCGTTTTAGGGATCAGATATCAGGTCCAATGTCCTGTTCAACTAAAATGGTGCGTTGAAAGTCTCCTTTTTTACGGCACTTTTGAATCTGGGGGTCATGCAGGTTTGAGGGCTCATGCTGTGGCCCAGGGACAGGTTTTGTTAATGTCCAGTTCATCTAAATATGGTGGTTGAAAGACTCCTTTTTCGGCACTTTTTTAAATCTGGGGGTCATGCAGGGTTTTGTGGCTCATGCTCTGCGTTCAGGACAGGGACTATTCAATGTCCAGTTCAAGTAAAATGATTTTAAATATATCCCTTTGGCACTTTTTATTTGTGGGATGAGGTTTAAGGGGGTATGCTGTGGACAGACAGGGATAGTGAAGGTGTGTGATTTTTTTTTTCTTGTGGCTTTTATAACCTAAGTGTGTTGCAAAGATGTGCAGTATCCATTTGATGTTGGGGGATGTTAATTCCAGCTTTCCACCCCTGTTTGGGTGTAAGAATTGGGGGTGTTGTTGTCTCCCATCGACTTTAATGGTTTGCCATAATCGACTGCTCACTATGTATCTTGCGTGATTCGCTTCGCCCTCGACTGATGTCGTGGCCAACGCAAAGCTCAACACTACTGAACAGGAAGGGCTGTTCTATGTAAAACGAAGGTCATTTTGATTTTTCAGCCAATCACAAAAATACACATTGGGGCCATGATGTCGCACACCCGCTCCCCCTGCTTATTTTAAGTGTTTTGCTGGCCGCCAAAATGACAGGAAGTCCCGAAAATGGCGCGTTTTAAAATAGATTATGCGAAGTTTTCACCTAATTATGCCGTGATCGAAAAATTCCGTAAACAAAAAACCATGTCGTTTTAAAAATTTTTTGGGAAATAATCCCCCAAAAACTATCAAGAACAATGAACAGTGACGTCATGGGTTGGAAGCACCTGAAGGTGCTGGAACAAGTAGATTTAAAAGATTAGGTTGCTCTTCTATTTTATATTCTCCCAAACTGCCTAACCAGTAATTTTAAAAAGTGGAACACCCCTGTAACAGTCACCCATATACTTAGAACTTATATAACTTGTATAACTGTATGACTTGTCTCTTGGAGGGTATTCTGATTTGTGTTGTCTTGTTGTGACTGTATTATTTTTAAAATTAAAAGATCTGATAAAAAAAACATACACAAAGTATGATATTATGTATAAGGATATAAGAGCTCAGAGAGGATTACAGTTTGTGAGGTATTCTGACCAACATAAAGCAAACCATGCACATAACATAGCTGCAGATTTATCCAGTCGATAGAACAACACAAATTTAACTTGATTTTTGAGTCAATCACTTGCCACATATAAGCTATAAGTATGTAGCACAAGTTGCACTCATTTACCTTTAAGCAGCAATGTGCAGCTGTCACGGTGGCTGGCTAGCTCTCCTATTATGCCTTGCTTGGGGGCACATGGGCAGGGTTTCTTGACTTAAAGAGAACCTTCACATGTTTTATCCCCCCTTGTGAGGACGCAAAGTGAGTAGCTGCTGTTTCCAGTGCTGTGTCCCTTTTCTGCAAGATGTTGTAGTTTAGAGTATTTAGTGCCAAATCTGCATTTTTTCAGCCAGAAAAGAGTTAAAAGAGTCAGTTTTGTCTGCCCGCCTATTGGTTGTTGCCCCCCAGCTCCCAATGATAAAAAACCCATTACTTTTATTTTGGGAGAAAAAATGCGAATATAAATGTCAGGTGGACGGGGGTTACACCTGTATAAAAAAAGATTTGAGGGGTAAAGCTCTAAAAAAGTGCCTTTACAGAATAAGGGAACAGCCCGGAAAAGCAGGTCTGTCACCAGCTTTGCTGTCCCAGCAAGGGGGGGGATAATCTTTAGAGGTTTCTTTTAAGGGGCCCGAACGACACCAGCTTTCCAAGAAAACCCGTGACAAAAAAACCTTTATTTTAAAAAGGTCAACTCCCCTCATTCATTGCCAATTTGTTGGTTTTTCTACTCTGCGTTCAGCTAGTATTCTTGTTTGGGAATTTCTGGCATTTTACCTTTGGATCATCTCTTATTTACAAAAAAAACTCCACCTGTCCTGACCTTCTGCCTGTAACTTATTAACAAAAGAACTCTGCATGCCCTATTTGTTTGCTTGTGACCCGACCCAAAACTCGGGTTCCCGCAGCAAATCTGATCCCCTTGAAAAAAGTCAGGGGTAAAAACCCGGGAAAAATATGGGCTCATTTTCGCATGGCCTATGTAAAAATTGTGGTGACAAGGGATTCCCACCGCTTGTGACAAGTGCATAATATATCCTTAGTACATATTTATAACAAGAAATATTTCAATTAAATTAAAAGAGGTTTCTTTAGAAATATGGAGAATGACTAAGACAATATGAATAAGATAAGCTCCCACAAGGAATGTATTAGAATGACTTACGCTATGCCTCTACTGCACACGTTTTTGGTAGTTTTTTCAGGGTTTTTCATTTTCTGAATCCACTGAAAAAACGACTGAAAACAGATCTCTAGACTATTTTTTTCAGTTCATTTCTGCTCCCAGTCGTTGCAAAAAACACCGGAGAAGGGTAGAATATTTACTATTGAATTCTATGTAAACCACCAGACATTTTTGGCACGTCTTTTGAACGGTTCTGCTGAATAACTGCCCAGGTTTTTTAAACAAGGTAAATGAATTTTGCATTCATTAAAAAACTGCCCAAAACCATCCAAAAAACCAGACCAAAAAAGCTACAAAAACCTCAACAACAAAAAAAACTGATAACCACCCAAAAAACTCGTGGTAAACACAACTGCTTTGGACAAAAAACTGACGTTCAAAGCAGTTTCTAGGTATTGGTTTTCGACGAGTTTTTTGTCCTATGCTGTGTAGACCCAGCCTTACTATTGGCAGAACAGAGGGTTAGAAATGTAACACGTCAGATCGTTGTTTCCCCTAACATCAGGTTACAAATAATAAGATCCCACCAGCAATTTAATTTTAATGGGCAAGTTTAGTAAAAGAAATAGGCAAGAAATTGGCATACATGCATCTGTATTTTCAAAGATGGGGATATCAGCATGGTCTTCAATTTTACATCTTTGCTAGGAAGCTGAATAGATCAGGAGAATAGAAATCTAACAAGTAAAATCTCATTTGTTGTGAATAATGCTGATTTATCTTCCAGTAATAAAGTAAGCTCTTTCATCTCCAAAGTCTTTTTAAAATTGTATAATCAGTGAAAGTAAGAAAGTTGACATCTGGAACGATAGAAACCTGGCTTTGATGAGTTAATTTTTCTGTATTAGCAAGTGATGTTCTTTTTGTTTTGTATTTTTAATTTTAGATTTTGAATAGAAGTTCAAATGAAAGGAAAGGGAGTATCACTGAAGATTCTATCTCATGTCACTTCATAACTACTGTGAGTGGTTATATTGTAATAAATATGCAATGCTATTTGCCAGCTGATATAGTAGTCTCTTTTGATACTACAGTGGTGACATTTAATATTATAATTTTTTTTAGCAGAAATATGATATCTATAGAAGAATATACTATTTAGTGTTCAGACTTCATTTGCATTGTATAACTTTCTTTGCTTAGTTTTACTGTGTGGACAATTTATTAGCTGTCAATAGAAAACACATGCCTCATGTCCATTACAAATGTCCCCGTAATTTATGGGACTCTTTAGTCAAGGACAATATTGGTAGTCCTGAAGGCACATTATATGTAGTGTATCTACTTTGTTGTCCTTCTGGTTTGGTATATTTTGGTAAAACTTACCAGAATATACGAGATTTGATCTCAAAACATAATTCCACCACCAATTATTTTGTCATACCTGTCTTTTTTATCTTTACAGGCCATCGGATGAGTCAAATAGAGTTCTAAACACTAGAACATGTCCCCAGTGTAAGGGTTAATTGGGTTCTGTTGATAAAGAAAAGTTGTTGAAAAAGAAAAGTGGCTCTGAAGTCACAGGTTTCAAACATTCAAATATAGAATGTCCAGAATGGCATCAGAAAAAGGTGTCCTTTTAATTCAAATAGAATCCCGGTACAAAGGTGCAATGTTTCGACCCTATTCAATGGGTCTGTTTCAAACATTGTCACCGAGAGGTCTATGCAGTCATTCCAATTGACAACATTACTTATAATGACTAATCTCACTTTCAAAATTTTTATTTTCGATCCATTAATATCCCAGTTCAAGGTATTTCTTTTGTCATATATCCTTCGTATTAGCTTCCATTATTGCACAGTTTAGTTCTACCGTTATCCATAGTCACAGTCCAAATGCCATGCCCTAACGTGTTATTAAGTAGTATAAACCCCTTCTCTGCTGGTAAGTGGTTACCCCTTGTTGCCAATACACCTAACATTATTATACTATTACACCAGCACAAACTGCATCCTTTTTGTGAAGGAGCATGGTTTTCCTCTTTATGCATGTAGTGGCTGTAATGGAGATGCAGAAACTAGCGTTCTCCCAGCCTTAATATAGATAATATGGGCATGACTGTGGCAAGGGGGTCGTATGAATAGATAATGAATGTACCAAGTGAGAAAGCCCACTTTAAAGTAAAATTATCTAACATTTACTTAGAAGCAGGTGGTTCAATGGTTAGCACTATTGCCTTCCAGAACGAAGGTCTTGGGTTCAAATTTGATCACAGACAACACCAGCCTGAAGAGTTCTCCCCATGTTGGTGTTCTCCACTGCTCCAAAAACATACAGATATGTTACTATGAAATCTACAGGGTGAGTCAAAAGTCCTAGGACATCTTTTTATTTCAGAGATGAAGAGGAAAAATTACTTCTCTAAATACCCCAGCAAGTAATGAGTGAGGGGCCTCTCTTTTAGGCTATGTCTGGAACATGGACACTATCTTGAAAGCCATCATTTAGGATCAAGGACCAGTTTTCTCAATGGCAAGGTGGTCATACAGCAAATCAAAGAAGACCACAATTATCTCAGAAATCGATTGCCACAATCAGATTTGCAATATTGTTTATGGGTTTCAACACAGAAAGTTGCAACAACAACAGCTATTTGATTTGTTGTCCCTATAGCTAAACACAGCTGAAGGCACTAGATCCAATTGTTATGAACCAGTATTAGAACTTTCTGTGTTGATAACTTTAGAATATGCTACATGACCACTTTCCCATCTTCAAAACTTGCCTTTGATCCAAAATGGCGGCTTTTAAGATGGGTGCGGTGTTCTGGACATAGCCTAAAAGGTAGACTCCCTCACAATTTACTTGCTGGGACTTTTAACTCACTCTTTAGGATTGTAAGTCCCAATAGGGAGTAATGAGAATGATAACAATCTCTGCACAGTGCTATGGAAAATAAAAGCAACATATAAATGAACAAAAGTAATAATAAGCATGTGCAAGATTTTTAGTGTATACTAGAGATCAACTGGGATCAGAACTCTTCTATACCAGATTGAAAACTGTTTTTCCCTTGTTCATGGACATTTTTTTCACATTGACTGCCCCCATCTAAAGGATTTGTCTTATTTAGTAAACCCAGTTTCATATGCCCTATTATTAAATTCTGCTTTGAATGTTTGAAACCCTCACTTATGAACACTTGCTACCAGTAATCCCTACTAAAAACTATTGATCTCTGGGGGTCTCAGCAGGAAAAAAGATAAGTAATACCAGATGCAGCTTCTAGACAAGACTGGAGAGGCACGCCTTTAGTCTGACATCGCCTTTGAAGAAAGTTTAAGTGCTAGTTTGTGAGTAATAGTGGCACTATAGTATGCAGGTTTGGGGTACAGGATTTAAGAAAATGGTGTTTAAGAATCCATTGCATATCATCAGCAAGATGCAGGTGCAGCAGTATATTTTGTTAGTTGTTTGTTCAAGAGAGTGGCAGCTTTGTAAATGTGCCCAGAAATCAGCAGGACTGCTACAGAACATACAAAAGGCAATAGTGCACAGCTAAAATAGCTCCCGAATCTTAAATTAACTAACAAATAACCAGGCAGTGTAGACAGCATTTTCTTTCCTGATAAGAAAGTCAGCAAAAATGAACTTTCTATATCTTATCTTATCTAAAGTCTGTGTAAAGAACTAACCGTGTATGCTGTCAATGGTCACAGACAAATTACAATATATAACAAACCATCAAAAGAGCAAATAAACTACTCTGGAAAGCTAAAGAAAAAATATATTGTCAGCTGCCATAATGTGGTTACAGTTTAGCAAGGAAGTATTTAAAGGGGTTGTGCCAGTAATGACATTTGATATATCAATAAAGACAACCACTATGTATAGGCAGGGCAATATCCTATTAAATAACTACTTTTTTTTGCCTATAGGCAAAACAAAATGCCTGTTCTCCTATAATATAGTGTTCCATTAATAAGTATTTTTTATATTTTAATACATAACTTTAGTATTTTAAATAAAATAATAATACAGGCATGATGAAAATCACGATCCTGAAATGCTCCTAGTTGGCTATCCTTAGGTACACTATAATAATCAGTGGTTTCTATATATCTCTGCTAATGACATTTATTACCTATCCACAGGATAGCTGAAAAATGTCTGATTGCAGTGGTTCCACCACTGGGACAGAACAAGGGACTCAGAGCCCATGTTTTAGTCATCAGTGAGGATTCCCATGGTGTGATACCCTGTTTCCACGAAAATAAGACACCCCCGAAAATAAGACATGGTTCATTTTTAGTTATAAAATTCAGAGTTTGGCTGCCTATGCTGATGTTTGTGATGAAATTATTAATACATGTTGATGTTTTGTTCAACAATAAATGTGAATTATTGTTCATAGAAAAAAAAATGCCTAAAAATAAGTCTTAGCTCGTCTTTAGGAGCAAAAATTAATGTAAGACACTGTCTTATTTTCGGAGAAACAGGGTATATCCTGTGGATAGGTGATAAATGTCATTGGTGGCACAACCCCTTTAATACTATAGGGGAATATAAGTATAGATTCACATGCAGCAGAAGGTTTTGCAACTGTTCCATTTATCTGAATGGGTCTTGCAAAAATCCATGTGCTAGTAGACAAAATAAAATTTCTGCAACAAATCTGCCACATGCACATATCTACTAAAGCATAGCACTTTTTTAATATGATTTGAAATGTCACTTGGCTGCTAAATAATTTGAAGCCGAGTGAATTGATCTTTAAAGTAAGAAGTTAGAATTTTCAAAATATCAAATTTCTGCATTAAACAGGAGCAAAAATGTAACAATAATCTGAAATCTTGCTATTAATTTTCTTAAGCTAACTATGTAAGTGTAGACTGATCTGTATCAGTTCAATTGCATGCAGTTAAAATCATTTAATGTATTTTTCTAGTTTAAATAACTGGTAAACTGTGCATTCACTGCCTGCTAATCTAGGCAAACAATTTGAGCACATAGAGCTGCAGTGTAAAGCATGGAGGAAGGATAAAACTGTAGCTGTAGGAGGTGGATTATATCCCAAGGGACAATGTAAGTTTCAATTACTGATTATAGCTGTGGCTTAACAAAGGAAAGATACAAATTCAGCTAAACTGTTAGCACTGAAGGAGAAATATCAAGTTACCAGGAATACTAATACATTTAAAGGGGTTTTACCACAAAGGCATTTCATACCTGGTTTGTCCTGCTTCAGCTTTAAAAAGTAAGTTTGCTGCTCATGTACGAGCTTGCAACTGTTCACTTTGTCTCCTTGTTAAATAATGTAGTAGCTGTGCATAGATTGCGCTGATGTGTTAGCTTCTCCTTTAGCCCTCCCATCAGACAAGTGAGCTAGTAACTTCTATACGAGGAAAGGGAAGGGAAGGGTTGCTCACAGAGTTCCTGGTGCACAATGCCTAGTTTTACTAAGGGAAAGGTTAGTTCTAGAGAGGAGAGAGGATATTGAAGCTGTCTGTACTAGACAGAGGGTGCATGTGTCAATATCCCTGTGTAGACAATTACAATTTCCACATCTGCCAGCAAACAAAAGGATAGCATTTTTATATTATGATGGAAATGTTCACTTAGGAGCTACATAAATATTCACATGCCCCTGATTGTTGTATAGTATAGTAAGTTCCAAATGAAAATATCAGATTTAGTAAAACAGGGTCAATGTGCTACAATCTGTATATGTTTAAGCACTAGTAAGAGGCACAAACAGGGTAATCAGCAGCATGTAACTGACGTTAAATAACTGTCCCCATCCTCCACTACAAACATTTGAGCGAGGGTTTGCGTGTTTAAAGCTGAGAGGTAAAACTGTAGCGTAAGATGGATTAATCAAGGACAATAAGTTTAATTATGAGTAAGTGCTAACAAAGGAAGATCAAAATCAGTAAACATTGATGAATAATGAAATCTGTTCTTAAAATCTTTAAATTATAACCCAATTCATTGTTGTCAGACAACCTTTAAGTGCGTTCAAAAGGGGTAAGTGTATCATTTTTTTGAACTGCATATCATGTGAACCAGCAGGCTTGACATCACATTGCTTTTCCCCACAGTGTGCTCACTCTAGTTAAACACACATGTTTATTTAAAGAGCTGTGAGTAGCTACAATGCAGCTGAGTGGTTAGCACTTCTGCCTTTCAGCATAGGGTCCTGGATTCAAATCCCTTCAGGAACCAAACGTGATTTTTTTTCTCAGTGCACATACCTGAGGAAAGGAGTACAGAGGACAGGAGTAGAATGACTGCACCTGTAGTTAAACACTCGCTCAGCATGCGTGTTTGTTATTACTAAGCAAGGAAGAGACTCTTTAGTTTCCTGAGAGGAGAGGTGGTGTCTGGGCATGTGTGGCAGGACTGAGGAGCTCTCGTCACTGGTCATATACCCTGGAGACAATTTGTACACTATGGATCACTAAGGTAGCAGCTAAACAAAAATGGTATAGAATTTTTAATAATGATGAATGGTGAAAATGTTTCTTATTTAATGTGAAAGCTTTCCACATCAATTTTACATCATGGTACAATCCCTTTAAGATAAAAAGTTGACTCATATATAATTTCTAATATGATATGTCGGGAGATTTAAGTGAGCAAAAACAGATTAAAAAGATGTTATGGTAACATCTAGAAACAATATAGAAACAATACATGGGAACTTTCATTTGTCCAAGTTCTGCACTATGTGTACAGCCAATTGATAGGAAGCGCTTGTAAGTATATTAATAAATCATTTGACCTCAATTTCAATTCCAAATCTCAATTGTAGCCATTTAAACTATAAGATAATTTTCAATTCATGTCAGTAAGTCTCAAATCTGATATTACAAGCTAGTCAAAATTAAATGGATTAAATAGTCAATCTTATAATCACTCAAAATGGAAGGCTGCATTTAAGCTTGATAAAATTAATTTGTTGTCTGACATTTCACATGCAGTTATCCAAAGTCTTGAGCGGACTTCAATGAAGCCAAAATCTATAGAGAGGGAATCCTTCTCCAATATGCACTTGGCAACCATTGTACATTTTACAGATTATTTGCTCCGTGCCCCAATTCTATATAAATGCATTTTTTACCTAATCTACATACTACATTGGGGCATGGGAGCGATCAGTGTCCTGTCTTACTGTTCCTGCTAAGCGTATGCTCAAAATCAGGTTTTTCTCATTGGAAAATTCTGAAATGTAATCCTTAGCAGAAATCTGAGGCAATACCTTGGATTCCTGCTGAGTATTTTATCTTTACAGAGTTAGTTTACGTCTCAAATTTGGACATAGGTTAGCTCCATATCAATGTGGTTAACCTGGTCATGCCAGATAAAGTGGAATTATTTATTTTCTGCACCAGGGATTTGAAATCTGTGGTATGAAAATTTACATGGTAGTTTACACTGTGAACTGCAACACAAACTACCCATTGAAATGAATGGGAGTCAGTTTGCACAAGGATTTTAATATGGAATTCGACATGGAATACAGACTTTACATAAAATTCCACGTTAAAATCTGTTGTGTGATCATATTCTTAATAGGCTGCAGCTTATAACTGGGTAGCGTACAACCTACAATAGGTAATGCAGGCCTCTTGTAAAGATGTTAATGTGCCTGTGGGTGTGCTTGGATGCCAGGATTACCAAGTAGGATGGCTGGGAGGTGTAGTGTACCTCCGCAGGAAGAATCACAGAGACTCTCAGCTTGGGACCTGCAGTGTTTTCTCATGGTTTACACTTGTATCATACAATTTGTGCAGATAGACAATGTAACAACGGGGTTTCCACACTTCATTCTTAGTGCAATTTACTCTCCAGCAATTCCTCAGGCCCTTTATTCCTTCTCTCTCCCATAGTGATTCTGCCTAAGAACTAGAGTTGCCACTTGGTATGCTGCCTGGGCTGTATACTCATACCTACTTGTCCTCCAATCTGTCTTCCACTTTTCACTACTCTCTCCCATATACTTGTCTCTGCTTCTTCCTCTTCACTCCTTCTCCTGTGAGCTATCAGGCAGATTGTATGCCTGTAGACTGTCCACCTCACTGCCAACTAGTGGGAGGATGATCGAAGATGCACTGCATATGGCAGGTACCCTCTTATATGGAATTATAGCCCAATCCCTTAAACCTCTACACTGATTGGCTACAGGCATTCCTCACTCTGTCATGCTTAAAGGGGTTTTCTCGCTACAAACATATCTGAAATATTGGTGACAGTAAAAATAAGTACTTTTGCAATTGGTTTGTATTACCTAAATCATTTAGTATAGCAGCTTTCAGCTAATCTGTGTGTGTCTAGAGCTAAATCTGCAGCTTGGGGTTGGGCCACACCCCCTTTGCTCAGATTGGTTGCCTGCATCTAGTTCAACCTCGGGGTTGGGACATGCCCTATGTGAGGGACATGCCCCCTGTGCTGTAATTGGCTGTCCTGCACTCTCTGTGCTAACTCCCCCTGAGCTGTGTGAGGCTGTCTGACCTTGTCTCAGCTTCTCAGGCTTTCATCCAAGATATAGATCTTAGAGGCCAAATGCTGCCTGTGCTTGTTTCTGCTCCTCTCCCGAACCAGTGACCTTTTGCTTGGGAATCAGCCTAATAACACACTTAACTATTAGGGAATGTGAGTATAGGTTGTAATTTGTAGAAACAAATAGAAAAAGATTACCCCAGTACCAGGAGCAAAACAGTAACAATGCAGTTACATGATAAGAATCTGCAGAACTAAGTAGATGCCACCAAACAAATGGCAACTAAGTAGATGCTAAATAGTTGCAGGTCAAAGTTATGCATGAGATAGCCAAGATGATTGTCTATAAAATGATTGGAGTCTCACGTTGAAAGCTGTTGTGGATGGTGAGCTATGGAGCTGTAACTCACCGAGGTAGTGGATCCCCTGGACCACCGCAAGCGATGGCGTAAGCCTAGCCAGGGAGCGGAATCTAAGTAGGTCCCGGTTTTCACCAGAGCCTGCCGCAAAGCGGGATGGACTTGCTGCGGCCGGAGTCTATTAGGTCGCTACCCCTGACGTGATTTGCTTGCGGAGTCAGCCGAGGTGTAGCGTGTTATAAAATCGGAAGGCAGGCTCGTAGTCGGGGACAGGCAGAAGGTCAGGACAGGCGGCAATGGTTTGTCGTCATGGACAGGCAGGAACGTCAGGGCAGGCAGCAAGATTCGTGGTCAAGGGACGGAGGCAAGAATAGGGCCGGCTGTAGGCAGGAATAGGGCAGGTTGTAGGCAGGTATAGGGCAGGTATAGGGCAGGCTGTAGGCAGGTATAGGGCAGGCTGTAGGCAGGTATAGGGCAGGTATAGGGCAGGCTGTAGGCAGGTATAGGGCAGGAATATGGCAGGCTGTAGGCAGGTATAGGGCAGGATGTAGGCAGGTATATGGCAGGCTGTAGGCAGTTAAAAAAAATAAAAAAACAACCACTTACCTGGCTCCCCACTGCTCAGTCTCCGTCTCCCGGGCGCGCTCCTCGGTCTTCTCGGCAGAGGCGGGTGATGTCATCAGGCCGCGCACGCAGCGTGATGACACACGCTGCCTGTGCCGGAAACTCCGGACAGCTGCGAACTTGCGGCCACACGGAGTCCACTGCGGAGCACGGGGCGCTCGTTCTGTGCTCTGCAGTGGTATCTCTTCACCTGCATGCGCTCCGGAAGAGTCGCATATAGGTGAAGGGATCGCTGACAGTGCCCGGACCACCGCAGCGCCCGCACACTGTCAGGTACTCGGCCTTCAGTTATATGCGCTCCCTGAGGAGTCGCATATAACTGAAGTGTCCCTGCCGGCGCCCAGGCCATCGCAGCGCCCGAGTGTCAACAGTGACTCGAGTATAAGCCGAGGGGAGATTTTTCAGCACATTTTTTGTGCTGAAATACTCGGCTTATATTCGAGTATATAGGTAGGTTATAAAAGTCACAGAAAAAAAGTCACAGACCATTCACTATCCTTGTCTTGTACCACAGCATGACCCTTAAACCTGCATGACCCACATATTAAAAAGTGCCAGAAGGCAGTATGATTTGAACCATCATTATACTTGAACTGGACATTGACTATATCTGTCCTGGAAGGCAGCATGACCATTAAACCTGTCTGACACACAGATTAAAAAGTGATGGAAAAAGGAGTCTTTCAACCACCATTTTTAAGATGGAATCTCACCATGTCTTTGTTTCTCTTTTTTTTAATTGTTTTAAATTGGGTTTTTTGTTCATACAGGGTTTTGTAGCTATGTTAAAGTCTTGCCAAAAACAAGCCCTTTTTGGGCAAATGTGTCTTAACGTGTCCTACCTTTTCCGGGTTTTTGGAAAACCCACCACCCTTGAGCCACTTGACAATTGTAAAGAAAAAATGGGGGTTTGGAAAACCCATTTTTTAAAATTATGCCCTATAGTTTAGCTGCATTTCAAAGAAAACTTGCCCCCAAAAATTCAAAAAACTTGCCCCCTTGAACCCTCTTGACAATTTTGAGAAAAAATGTCTGTTAAAAACCCCAAATTTTTTAAAATTCCCGGCCTGTAGTATTGTTTGCATTTAAACAGAAACATGCCCCCAAAAAATAAAAAACAGGGCCCCTGGGGAAAATTTGAAAATTGGGTAAAGAACAAAGTTGTTAGAAAAAAAATTTTTTTTAGAATATAAACCATAGTATCCCTGCATTTAAAAGGGCAAATCCCCCCAAAAATTAAAAACATGGACCCTTAAAACCACTTTGACAATTGTGAAGAACAAATGTCTGTTAAAAACCAATTTTTTAGAATACGACCTGTATTTATTCCCTGCTTTCACCAAACATCCCCCCAAAAAAATTCAAAACGCCCTTGACCCAACTCTTGAAAAATTTTGTGAAGAACAAATGTTTTTTAAAAAACCACATTTTTTTTTAAAATGGGAACCTGTAGTTTTGCGCATATCAAAAAGGCAGCATGCCCCAAACAAATTTTTAAAAAAGGGACTTCTCAGCCCCTTTTAAAAAAATTGTGAGGGAAAAATTTGCCATTAGAAACCCACATTTCTTTTCCAAAGGCCCAATGATTATAGCTGTTTCCCCCCGAAACATCCCCCCAAAAATTTAAAAATAAACTTCTCACCCATTTTAAAAAAATTTATGAGGGGGAAATTCCATTTAGAACCCACATTTCTGATCCAAAGGCCCCATGATTTTAGCGGAAACCACAGCACCATGCCCCCAAAAACCATTGACTTTGCAAAAAATTTTAAAGTTTAAAGCGAGAAAAAAGGGGAATACGTTTTTTTTTATAAAACCTTGGTGCTTTTACGGGTTCCTCCCCGAAAAACCAGCAAAATTAGCTTTTGGGAACTGAAAATTAAAAATTGCGTATGAAATGATCTTTTTAAAAAAAAAGTTTTTAAGAGGACCATTTTTTTTTTTTGGAAGGGGGAATGTAAATTTAGCCCGGGGCAACTAACCCGGGAAACCTCGGCAATTGGGGCCACAAATCAAAGAGATCCATCCCTGTTTCATCTTGATAAAAGTCAAACGATTCCACTTTTTTCTGTGGAAACCCGGTTTGCTTTTGGGTCTGTAATGACTCCCCCAGCTGTGCTGGGGGGTTTCCCCCTTTCGATATGACGCGGCTGCTGGGCAGGACAACACCTCTTATGGCGTGGCGAGGGGGGAGCTGGGGCCCTTTCATCCTTTTTGGAAAACCCAGTGCCCGATTGGGCCCGGAAAACACTTTCCAAAAAACATCGGTTTTTGGGAAAACCCAGATAGTAAATGCCCATGATTTTAAACCCCCGGCCCTCTGGTGTTGTATGTGTCCCCCCTGCATTACATGCTTTTGGTAAAGGGTGGTAATAAGGTTTCCCAGGGGGCCCCAAATTAGGCTTCGGCCACAATGCCTGCTGTTTGCTCCCGTATGGTGTTGCGCTGTATGCTATACGTTGTTTCCGTTGTTCCCCCGTGTCTTTTGAAAAACGTGAAGCAGACGAAAAGATGTCCCATTTTGATAAAACAGCACGGTCTCCAATTCCTGCATTTTTTCTCTATTTGGGGTGGGGGGGAAGGGAAAAGTGCGGGGTTTTTGTTTTTTTCCGGGGACCCAGGAGGGGGGGCCCCAGAAAAACTGTTGTTTCAGTTTGAGGGCCCTTTAAATGAAAAGGGGGATCATGTTGGGGGGAAAGGGAGCATCCAGCATCATGGAGAGTTGGGGGGGCCTTAAATTTTCCCCAAGCCTCTGGGTCGGGGGGGGAAATGCAAACTGTTCTTCCCCCATCTTATCCTCACCTCAAATTCGTCCCAACCTCTTTAAACGCGGGGAGTCGGGTTAAGTCGGTGCCCGGGGAAAAACCTCATCCCCCTTCCCCCCTCCCCCCTTCTCCACTTCCCCCGGCCCACAGCTTCAACCCCAACCCTGACTTGCCTAAGAGGTTTGCACCCTGAGAGTTAAAGGTCCCGCCTTGCACTAGCCCTGGACCCCGAACCACTCCTAATGAAGGACCGATAAAATTGTGAAACTGTGGGGGCCTTCTGCATTCGACGGAGGGAAAGGCTCCGTGCCCGAATCTTTTGTCCCCTTTTCCCTCCGTCGTTTGGGGGGACCCGATGTTTTAGGGGTGGTCCCTCGATCGTTCCAGAAAATAAGGGTCACCCCAATGTCATGCTTTTCCCAAAAAATTGTCCGCCCCTGACCATTTTTTGGGGGTTCTTGAAAATTTGGGAAAAATGGTGCAGGGTTCTTTCACCTGCCCCCACTTCAGTGGGTCAAACCCCGGGTCCCACCCCTGCTTGTTTGGCCCTGGGGTCACTTTTGTACTGCGTAATGGCATTGCGCTGCTGCCACAATAAATGGAGCATGGGGAGAGTGGGAAATTTCCCGGTGTTGCCAAAGTCAACAATGAGCGGTTTGACGGGGGGTCAAGCTGACGCTGCAAAAGCAGCCCGGCGGGACGAAGCAGGGTGCGAAAAGGGGAAGTTTTGAGCTAGACCCCGAAACCTTTCCTCAGCAGGGAGTCCAGGGCCCAGGGGAGCGCTTTTGAAATTTCTGGGGCGACAAGGTTCATGACATGTGCCAGACAAGGGATGGGGCTCCAGGCCCATCGATTTTTGGGGGGCCAGCAGATTTCGACCATTATCGCACACCACCTTGCCTGGCCCCAAGGTTTTTTGTCCCCCGGGAAGCGCTCGGTCTTTCGAAGAGCCGTCCCCCAGCTTTTCCCGTCCTGTGTGTTGACGGGTTTTCCCAAAACAGATTTTTTTTAACGCGGGGCCGGGGTTTTTCTGGGCATGTGATGCCACCAGGGACCTTGGGGGGAAAAAAACCCCCGCACCCTCCCGCGGTGTTTTAAAAAAAAGGGCCCCGAGCCGGGAGCCAAACCCTTTTCCACCGGAGACTCCACCCGCTCACTCACGAGCTGTCACGGGGATATAGTGGTCTTGGCCGTGCTTTCTAGTTTCCCTTTGTCGGTGGCAGATTGACTTTTTCGGCAAAAGGGTGCAGGGCAAGCCCCTTTAAAATTTAGATGACACGTGGCTGGGGCCCGGGGGAGGGACAGCTTTTCTGGGGGAAAAAAATGCTGTCGGGATCTGGTTTTTGGGGGGGCAGGCCCAAACCCGGGTAGAAGAAGGTGGCTGTTAGACTGGGCCCCCTTTTAATGGTTTAGGTCATCCAAAATGGGGGGAAGGCAAAGGGGGTAGGATGGGTTTTCTGGTGGGCTGGGGGGTTTCTCGGGGAAAAGGTGGAGGCCCGAAACGGCGTGATCCCGATCATGACTCTGGGGAGCATGGGCAGCCGAGGAAAAGCCCTTTGGGGTGGGGAGGAGGAGGAAAGGGGGAGACAGAGGGGGTGAAGTGGTTGGGCCCCACATTGGTTTTTTGGCCCTTTTTTGGGCCAATTTTTCCCAAAATTTCCAAATATTTTCATTCGCGCATGGAATAGAATGTTTTGGGGGTGGTTAAACACCTAAAATTCTTTCCTTTTTGATGCGTTTACGGCAAAAGGGGGCCTTTTTGACCCTCGCTGGGTGAATCAGAAAGGGGTTTCTCCCAAAAAAAGGGCCCCGGCCCCTTGGGGGGTCTTGGGCCTTTTCGAAAGGGCAATTTTTTCGGGGGGCGGTGTTTCCGGTTTATCGTGGCTGGTGGAATCATCTCAACGGACTTTTGGGGGACCCCCCTCTCCCCTTTTTTAGGGGGGGAGCCCTTAAATGACACTACCCCCCTCGTCTTCCCTCCTCGTCCAGTGATGCAGCGCTCGCAAGCAAATTCTGCTGAAAAGGGCTACGTTGGGGTCCGCAATTTTTGTATCATTTATCATAAAAACAGGGGGACTTCCTTCCCCGACATGCTGCATTCTGGAGCTGCGGGCTACAAACAACAGGCACGCAAGGTAAATTGCCGACCCCCCGGGTTTTTGCCGATTGGCCCCCTTTTTCTCCCCCTCTGTGGACTCAGTAACTGGGTGTCAGAGCAGAAAAAATCATCCCTTTTTTGGGGCCTTTTTTGATCTTTGGGAAAATTTTTCTGACCCCAACCGCTTTTGTCATTTAAAGAGGTCTTCAGGGAAAAAGAATTTTTTCCCCGTGGTGGGTACACGAGTTGACATTTGGGCTGCCCTTTGCTTCATGTTGGAGGATTTCGGCGTTTTTGATGGGCGACATTTTTTGGGTGTGACTGGGAGGATGAGGAGGTTTAAAACTGTGGATGCAGGTTGCATTTTTAACCCCCCGAAGAACAATTGTGGGCGCTGTTTGTTTTTCCCAGATTTCACAGGCCCTGGGCCCCGGATGACAGGCCTTGAAGGTTTCCCGCAAAACCCCGAAAAGTGGCTTGGGGTGTTGTCGCCGCACGGAAAGGGGGCACCTTCTCTCAAAACCCCTACTCATGTCCCACACCCCCCTTTGCTCCCCTTACCACCCCCATTTCGCTTTCCCTGTTCAGAAAGATAAAAATTTAAGAAGGATTTGGGAAGGGGTTTTTTTACAGTTCTTATTAAAAGAAAGGGGAAATCCCCGCTTTTTTTAAAAACCCTCTAATTTCCCCCCAAAACCAATAGGAAATTTTTAAAAGAAATTTTTCTAGCGCTACCTGTGAAATGCGGGTTGGTGGGGAAAAACCGTAAAAAAAATCAAACAGTGTTTTTTTCCCTTTAGTCCCGGGATTTACAAATGGCCCAGTGGGAAAAGGAAGTGATAGTTTTCAACAAAATTATGCAAGTGCGGGTATCTGCGCCAAAATTTAGATTCAACGAAGTTAAAAAAACGGAAAGAGAAATTGCATTTTTTACAGCAATTTAAAAAAGAGAACAGTTGCTAGAAAATTTTTTTTTTTCAGAATTGTTGGAAACGTGGCTATTTGAAAAAAAAATGGGCGACACGTGCAAAAAAGCTATTTAAAAATTATTCGGATAACAAACGGTGATTTTTCACCAAAGAAATACACCCAAAAGTAACTACAAAATTTCTGTATCCAAATTTAAGTACAAAGGGGGCTATTTGAAAAAATGGGGGGAACCAAAGTGCAATACAGCTATTTTTTAAAAGTTATATGGGTAATAAAAAGGTGGTTTTTGCACCAATGAAAAAAACACCGCATTACACAAAATTTTGTATTCAAATTAATACAAGGGGGTCTTTGAACAAAAATGGGCGCCCAAAGTGAAAACACCAAATTTAAATTGTTACGGATAAAAAAGGTGGTTTTTGCACCTATGAAATTACACCTGCAATTACTAGCAAATTTCTGAAAATCCCTAAATTATAAGTACAAGATGGGTTTTTTGCACAAAAATGGGCTGCGCCACAGTGAAAAACACCTAATTTAATTGTGTAGGATAATAAAGGTGGTTTTTGAAACCTATGAAATACACCTGAAATTTAAACTAGCAAATTTCTGTATCCTAATATAAGTACAAGATGGGTCTTTGAAAAAAAAGGGCCTATGCGCCAAAGTAAAAAAACACCTCATTAAATTGTGTACAGATAATAAAAGGTGTTTTTTCTAACCTATGAAATACACCTGCAATTACTAGCAAATTTCTGTATCCAAATTTATAAGTAAAAGATGGGTCTTTGACAAAAATGGCCTGCGCCAAAGTGAAAACACCTAATTAACTTGTGTACGGATAATAAAAGGTGGTTTTTGCACCTATGAAATACACCTGCAATTACCAGCAAATTTCTGTATCCTAATATAAGTACTTTTCCAAGACACGATTGATGCAGCGATGACCACCAGAAGTAATACGGTAAAACTTGATTTCTTTATTAGAACTTGATAAAAGACACAAGCATTCCCATATGCAAATAGCCTCAAAAAATAGAGTTAGGCTTACGCGTTTCAGGTGCGTACACACCCTTAGTCATAGCTGCAAGATCAATCTTTACAACAGTCTCGCCATGAGGAAAGAATATCCTCTTTTCCTTGTCCCAATCCGGATTTTTATCCGGTTTGCTCCCGTACTCCAGCCATGGATAGATTTCAGCTATTGGTGGAAAGGGATCTTAGGGATCTAGTAGGGGGCATTCATCCTGGCCCTAGATATGGTAATCTTACAAGAGAGGAGAGCAGGGCGTTGGAGGAATTGAGGGCTAATCCAGAATTGGTTATCAAAATGGCGGACAAGGGGGGCACAGTTGTTCTCATGGATAAGCATGCATTACTTTGCACGCATGCAAGAGGGCTGTCTGATCCCGCAATACCAGAAATTAAGACGGGGACCCACTCTGAATTCAAGAACCAATTATCACTTTTGTTGAGGGAGGGCCTAAGTATTGGGGTCTTCAGCCAGAAACAGGTAGATTATATTATGGTGGAGTACCCAATTATGCCCATCTTGTATGGACTCCCCAAAATCCACAAGGACAGTACCCGGCCCCCTATGAGACCGATAGTCTCTGGGATGGGCTCTCTTTTCGAGAGGCTATGCCAGTGGCTTGATGGTCTCCTAAAACCTCTGGTGGGCAGATGTCCTGGTCATCTCATGGATACCAAGGAAGTTCTGAAGGGCTTGGAGCATATAGGTTGGGATCATAATACAGCTTGGCTTACGTGTGACGTGGAAGCCTTATATTCCAGTATACCCTGCCAAGTGGCGCTATCGGCGTTGAGGTTTCATTTTTCATCTTACACCAATTACACACAGGAGGTGTCTGATTTTGTTGTGGGGGTGGCAGAATTTTTGATGAAACATAATCTTTTCTTGTTCAATCGGGAGATTTTTTTGCAAATACGGGGTGTCTCTATGGGGGCAAAGTTCTCACCATCCCTGGCCAACCTGGTCATGGCATGGTGGGAACATTTGTATATTTATGCTCCTGAGAACCCCTTTGTTAATTCTATCCTGTGGTATGGCAGATACATCGACGACCTCCTGTTTGTTTGGGGGGGCGATGTATCTGCCATATCCGGATTTATATCTTTTTTGAACAATAATGTTTTCAATTTGCTTTTCACCCATATGGTCAGCCCAGATGTGATTCAGTTTCTGGATTTGACTCTTATTGGGACACCAGGATGTCTTGTAGAAACCAGATCCCATCGGAAAAGCACGGCTGGGAATACAATCCTTCACTCTAGAAGCTTCCATCCAAGATATGTTCACAAGGCCATACCTGTGGGGGAATTGGTTAGGTCCAAGAGGAATTGTAGTAGAGAGGAAGATTTTCAGAAGGAGAGTACATCAATTAAAAATAGATTGTCCCAACGTGGATATCTGAAATGGATGTTGAAACGGGCACAAAATATAGTAGACTTAAAAGACAGGGACCATTTGGTCCATCAGAGTAGGCAGAAATCTGGATCTGATGAGGGACAAAAGCCTGTATTGGTCTTAGATTATATACCACAGTTTCCTGAGATTAAGAAAATCTGCCTGAAGTATTTACCTGTGTTATCAGAGGATCCGGTGTTGGAGAGGGTTCTGTCCCAAGGCTGTCGCATAGTCCCCAGAAAAGCACGTACATTGGGCAATCTAGTTTCACCAAATTTGATATCAACCCATTTGTTTACAACGTACTGGTTGACACAAAAGTTTTTTTTTAAGTGTGGTGGTTGCCCGTGCCGTACCTGTAATTATGTTAAGGCCACCAAAACATTTACTGACAATCAAAGTGCCAAAGTTTACACAATAAGAAGTTTTATTAACTGTATTTCCACTCATGTGGTATATTTGGCGCAATGCACCATTTGTAATTTACAATACATAGGGAGCACTTCCAGAAAAATTAAGGTACGTTTCTTGGAACATCTTAACGACATATCCACTGTGTCTATTAGAAACAGATCCAATCTATCTAACCATTTCAGAGATATGCATGACTCCAATCCCAGAGGGCTGGAATTAATCGGAATTGAGAAGGTTATTTGTCCTACCCCGGGGGGGGGATATTAAAACGGGTCTTACATGATGAGAGGGCCTTTTGGATTTTCGCCCTGAACACGTCAGTACCCCAAGGATTGAATCTAAGGAGAGAGTTAATGTTCCATTATTGAGTGATGGTAATACTAACCAATAATTTTTTTTTTTTTTTTTTTTTTTTTCATATTTATGTTTATTTTTATAATCCTTCATTCTTATTCATGTTGGTTTATTTTTCCAGTGAAACTATTTGGGTCTTTTGTGTTATGTTTTTGATTTCATAATGTATAATGTATTTTGGTAGTATAAATTGAAAAGTCTGGTTTTTATCTTTAATAAGGGATTTGTGTATTTGGTACAGTTTCTTGACTTTTGACAGTAGCTCTTGTATTTCTATAGGTTATCCCCAGTACCAGTAGCACCTTATAGACCGTATTTTTTATTGTGAGTCAAACTTCATGTAAGTATGGATATATATATCTTTTGTCGGTCTTAGGTATTTTGCAATTTGCCAGGTGGTTTTCCGGGGGTTAGGTATTATATTTTATTGTACCGCTCTTCTGTTGCGGGTGTTTTCCGGCTTGGTAGGACTTGCCTAGATTTTTTCAGCATTTTTGCACATGACTGTCTGTCAGTACTCGATATGCGCCTCACCAGGTTCCTTTTTTCCCCCGACACTCTTGCGCATGACTGGTTGTTAGCGCTTGAGGTAAGGGATATCCTGGCGAGTTTTTGCCAGTCCTGGATTCTTTAGCGCTTTTGCGCATGTCCGGATGTCCTTTCGCTGGCAGGGCCCCGTGTTCCGTGACACGCATGCGCTCTATTGGAGGCGCTCAACAGCATTGCATCACACGTATTTCCGGTTCCGGAGCCGCTCTTATGCAGGTTTTGCGGGCTATATGATAGTTTCCCCGGTGGCTTTTGAGCCAATCAACGATCGGGTTGCAGAGGTCTACAGGTGCAGGGGATAACAAGCAGGTAATTTACCAATGATTTTATAGTGTCTGATATATAAGAGTGTTTGATGCATTGCATTAGTATGCTATGACTAAGGGTGTGTACGCACCCGAAACGCGTAAGCCTAACTCTATTTTTTGAGGCTATTTGCATATGGGAATGCTTGTGTCTTTTTCAAGTTCTAATAAAGAAATCAAGTTTTACCGTATTACTTTGGTGGTCATCGCTGATAAATCGTGTCTTGGAAAAGTTTTTGGATCCCCCCTAGGTCGGGGCGCTGCGTGTGATCATAACCAAAGTGGATGTTTTGGGGTGAGTGACCTTTTGCCTTTTTGAATGTACGTTTAAATATAAGTACAAGATGGGTTTTGAAAAATGGGCCTGCCCCCAAAGTAAAAAAACCCCTAATTAAATTGTGTAGGATAAAAAAAGGTGTTTTTTGCACCATAAATACACCTGCAAAAAACTAGCAAATTTCTGATCCTAATTAATACAAGATGGGTCTTTGAACAAAAAGGGCCTGCCCAAAGTTAAAAATTTAACGGATGCGGGGTAGTGGATCTGCTGGACCACCGCAACGTGGGTAACCCGTACAGGGGCGGATTTAAGTAGAACCCGGTTTTTCCCCAGGCCCCCGCAAAGCGGGATGATTGCTGCGGCGGAGAACACCAGGTCGCCCACTGGCGTGACTTGTTGCGGTGGCAGCCAAGGCATGGTGGTAAAAAACTTGAGCGTAGGGAATTTGTGGACAGGCAAGAGGTGGCGGCAAAGGTTCGGGTCGAAAAACAGGAGCGTAAGGTCGGTCCCCGGAAAAAAAGGCTACGAGGCAAAAGACCTTTCTCTAAAGGCAGTAGCACAAAAAGATCCGGCAAAGGTAACGGGAAAGGGAGGAGGTTAAATAGGGCCCCTCCCCTTTACCAATAATAGGGTACTGGCCCTTTAAATCCCCGAGAGTGGCGCGGGCATGCGCATCCCGGGCCCCGCCAGGAGGATGAGGGGACGCGGGAGCAGGTGGTAAGGAGGGAGTCGGGACCGAGCATGGAACGGGGGTTAGCCCCCGGGCCCCCGAGGGGCCGCACGAGTGCCCCCGCGGGCCCGGGGAGGGGGCGGGACCACTCGAAAAGCCCCCCCCCCCCCCCCCTGGGCTCCTCTTCTTTCGGTTCAGGGGAAACCCTCAACAGAGCCGCGGTCCAGGAGTTTTCCTCGGCTCCATGCACTCCTCCAAAACGAACCCCTCCCTTTTCAAACCAGGAAATGCCGTTTCCCCTAACCGATTCATAGCAAATCTTTTTTACCGCAAATTTTTGGGGCTACAGTCTCAGGAAGAGGGGGGAAACTTTTCTGGAGAAGGGGTTTAAAACACGAGGGGCTTCAGGAGGGATACATGAAAAAAATTTGGTATCCGCGGGTGGGGGGGAGTGGGAGTTTATACGCACGGATTAATACGGTAGGATTTCAAAGGGGCCCAAGGAACGCGGGCCAGCTTGTAGCTGGGATTTTCAATGACATATTTGGGGGACAGAAACCCTTTTTCCCCCCAGGAGAAAAGGGGTTGGAAAGCCCGGTCTCCTCTTTCTGGGTCCGCCGACCTTCTAGGGCACAGCACGCTGCAGGGACTGCGAGTCTGCCTCCCAAATGCCAAAAACGTGGCCGGGGCCTACAAAGGGAACCCGGAGGGGGAGGGCAAGGGAGAGGAGGGGGGGATCCGGGCCATATACAATAAGGGGGAAGGGCCCCAGAAGCCCGAGTCCAACGAGTTGTAAAAAAAATTTCGGCCCAGGGTAGGAGGTTGGCCCAATCTTTCTGGCGACGAAAACAAAATGACGAAAGTAGCTGCCCAGAATTGATTACCCTCCTCCCCCGGCCCCTTTAATTGTGGATGGTATGACGAAGAGGTCTAACTTAACCCTGCGCGGGACAGAGTGCGCGCCAGAACTTGGACCGAACTGACCCAGTAGAAAAGATGTGCGGGGCAACCGTGCAGGCGAACATGTGAATAAAGAAAAGGGAGGCAAAACGGGTGCGGAAGGTAACCCGGGCAGTGGGACAAAGTGCGACTTTTCGAAAACCTACCCAAATGCCCAGATCCAGGTTTTTACCCGAAGAGGAGGGAAAGTGGTGTGAAACCATCGCCAAATGGGCCCCAGGGAGTACTGGGAGTAGGCAGGGGTCGCAGCAGCCGGGAAGGCTGTGGCGGGGTACCTTTTTTCCCGAGCAAGTAGCCAGGCGTCCACGAATTTTTAAATATCTTTGCCACCCCGGGCCCACCAGTAGAATCGAGAGATCAAATTGGCGACTTGGGGGCCCAGGATGTCCTCCCACCCAGAGCAATCCCCCAATTAGTACTCTCCTGCGCAGGGACGGCCAAACGGGGGTTTTGGGCCAGGGGTATCCCCGAAGGAGGACAAAGGTGCTGCTTGGAATCAGGCTTTCCCGGGGGGTATAATGTGTTGGGGCTGTGGCCCCTCTCCGGATGTCAGATGTGGGGAACATCCCCTGATTTCTTTGGAGGGCGAAATGGCCGGGGTTTTTTAAAAAAAAGGACACCGGAGCTTGCCCAGGGTTGAGGGTGGGCCGACTGGGATACTGAAGGTTTTTTTGGTCCGTAATACCTCAAAAGATGACCTCCTCCAGGAGAGCCGCCACTCCTCCAGGGCCTCTTTTAAAAGGGGTAATCTCTCCCCAATAGCATAGTTCTCTACCCACGAGAAGGTCTTGGGAAGAACCCGCAGGTGAGGTTTTCCCCCCGGCCCTTTTGAGTAAAGGGCTGCTCCCGGCCCCCCCCGAAGAGGATCCACCCCCAAAGGAAGGCTTCTCAGGGTCAGGGGTGAAAATGGGGCGGAAGCAAAGGTGACTTCAAAACGAAAGGCCTTCGGCCACAGGTGGGCCCCATTTGGGATTACCTTTTCCCGGTGAGGCCCCAATTGGGGCCCCCATGTGAGAAGTGGGGTATAAACTGCCGATAGAATTTGGGGAAGCCAAAAACTTGTATGGCTCGAAGTGCAACAGGGTTGGGATTGCGGATGCTTGGTGGGTCCATTTGTAGGCCTTGGTCGGAAAAAGATGTAACGAGGAAAGGGGAGCTGGATTGATGAACACGCATTTCTAATTTGGCGTACAGGCGATTGCTGCGAAGGCGTTGCAGGTAGGCGCACCCTTTATAGATGGGTCCCGGGGGTAGGGGGGAAAACCAAAATGTCGTCCAGGGAAACGACAAAACGTGTAAGAGGTCCCTGAAAATGTCTTTTTTGAACTCCCGAAAAAGACCCCCGGGGGCATTGCCAGAGAAGGCATTTTCTAGGTACTCAAAGTGCCATCGGGGTTTAAACGCCGTCTTCATCCCTCTCCCTCATGGACCTGATGGGTTGTATGCCCCGCCAAAGGGCCAATTTGGAGAAAACCTTGGCTCCCCGTAGCGACAAAACTCTGTAATTAGTGGGAATGGATACCCCTTTTTCACGGTAAAAGGTTTAGGCCCCCGGGGTCGATGCATGGGGGAGAAAACCATCCTTCTTCTACGAAGAAAAAACCACTCCGGCGGGTGATGAGGATTTCTATAAAACCTTTTGCAGGTTTTTCAGGGGTAAGTCCGGGCATGGCCTGAGTCTCTGGTCTAACAACGGGTAAACTCTACCCCGAGGGGGGTGGCCCAGGAAGGGGGTCAATGGGACAGTCATAGGGGGGATGAAGGAAGGGATTTTGGGCCCGTTTTCCCAAAAGACATCCCCGTAGTCCTGGTTTCAGCGGGAAGACCTGGCAGAAAACCCGTAAGATGGTGAGGGGGGGGTGGCCCGGGCGGGGCCCCGGAATGAGAGACAGCGACTCTGGGGCGGAACCCCAGCGCAGAACCCCCCGTTTTCCAGTCGAGGGCGGGCATGGGCTGGCCACAAAAAAAAAAACCCCAAATGGATCATAGGACGACCCCGGGGGGACGTAAAAGGGGATTCCCCCTTTTGTAAGGCCCCCCCGCAGGGACAATGGCTTGGTAGTACCGAATGGCCTCATAAGGAGCTACCACTCACGAAGGATATCACCCAAAGGGCCCTTTCCCGATGGGTACCGGAAAAATACTGGGGCACCGGGGGGCGTGAAAAGTTTTCCCCGGATCCCAAATCTAGAAAGGCGGGGACCCGAAAAACGAGTCCCAAAAAGACGAGACCTCAACTCCATGTAAGGGGTGGGGAGGAAGTTTTCCACTAGGGAGCCCTCCGACAAAAACCCCAGGTGGGGCGTTTCCCCCGTCGCTGTGGGCGAAGCGGGAACCCCTGCGAAAAAAATTTTCGGGGTGGCCAGTAAAGGCACAATTTTTTCCCGCCGAGGCAGGCCCCCTCCTTTCGGAAAAGATGTGCCGGTCCCCCTGATGGGTTCTCACTGGTTGGGAGCTGAGGGGGAAGCGAGGGCTTTTGGGGACCGGGCCAGGCGAGGCAAAAGGCGGGTGGGTCGGGCGAGTCCTTTCCTTGGCGTAGTTCCTCTTTCCGCCGGCGAAGCGAACTCGATCGGTGGTAGGTGGATCAGTTCGCTTTGGGAGGACGGGATCTCTCTACCCCTAGGCGTCCTTTAACCCCGCCCGGGGCAAGCCCCTTTTTTAATTGGCACATAGAGGGCGCGTTCCAGGTCAGCTCGATAGGGTCCCGAAAACGAACGCGTAGCGCCGACCCAGGAGTCCCCCTGGGAAGATTCAGTAAGCGGTCTCTGAGAGGATGCCCGTGCCCGGTCTTCAAAGCACTGTGGAACTCTGGAGGAAAAACCTGTAGGTCCGTCTCCCGGACGCCCGGTCCCAGAGAGGGTGGCCCCAAACAGACCTTCCCCGGACAGCAGACTGACCAAAGGCCATTTAGAAACGTTATGGGGAATTTACCACCCTTAACTCAATGTGCATAGGCACTGGGAAAAAAAATCCCCTGCACAGTTTGGAGTCCCCTTCAAACTTGTCGGGGTAGTGGTAAACGCAGCCTAGAATCCCGGGGGACTGACGGGGGGTGTCGCCAAGGGGGAGGAGTCGGCGGCTGTTGGTTAGCTAGGGGCTGTGCAGCATGGCGGCAACTGGTTATCGCTGGGCTTGTTGGGCAAGTTGTTTTTGACTGTGAGCCCCTATCGCCGTGAGATCCGGTTCCCGGCAAAGGTACCTTGGCGGGATCCATGGCCCCGGATCTTACTGTAAGGATGTGGTAGGGGGCTGGACCACCGCAAGCGTTTGGTGTAAGCCGTACCAGGGGGCGGAATCTAAGTAGAACCCAGTTTTCTTCACCAGAGCCCGCCGCAAAGCGGGATGGACTTGCTGCGGCGGAGAACTACCAGGTCGCCCCACTGGCGTGACTTGCTTGTGGTGGCTGCCAAGGCAGTGCGTGGTACAAAATCGTGAGATGTAGGCGAAGTCGGGGACAGGCAAGAGGTCAGGGCAGGCGGCAAAGGTTCGTGGTCGAGAAACAGGAGCGTAAAGGTTCGGTACACGGAAGACCGGCTACGAGGCAGAAGACGCTTTCTCTAAAGGCAGTACGGCACTAAAGATCCGGCAAAGGTGAGCCAGAAGGAAGGAGGTTAAATAGGGTCACCTGCCAGCCTTTACCAATAATGGGCGTACTGGCCCTTTAAATCCCCGAGAGCTGGTGCGCGCGCGCTTAAGGCGCGGGCATGTGCATACCGGCCGGCCAGGAGGACGAGAGGACGCGGGGTCGGGTAAGGAGGGAGCCGGGACCCGAGCAGTGGAACTGGCGGTAGCCGCCGGGACCCGACGGGCGGCAGCACGAGTGCGCCCGCAGCTCGGGCGAGGGGCTGCGGGACCACTCGTGACAAAAATACCTAATTAAATTGTGTACTGATAAGAAAAGGTGGTTTTTGCACCAATGAAATACACCTGCAATTAATAGCAAATTTCTGTATCCTAATATAAGTACAAGATGGGTCTTTGAACAAAAATGGCCTGCGCCAAAGTGAAAAACACCTAATTAAAATGTGTACGGATAATAAAAGGTGGGTTTTGCACCAATGAAATACAACAGCAGTTACTAGAAAATTTCTGTATCCTAATGTAAGTACAAGGTGGGTCTTTGAACAAAACTGGGCTGCACAAAATAAAAGATACTATTTCACCTCAGGTGCGAGGTGTGCTGGCCAAAAACTGGTAAAAAAAAAAAAGCCAATTCAATGCAGGTTCAAAGCAGAGTCTGGGCTGCACAATATACACTCTCCTTTCACAAGCCTGCCTGCCTTACTGTCTGTGTTCGCCCTCACCCCCCCCGCCCCGCACCGTACAGCACTAGATGCTTCTTTACAAAGTCTCAGCCTAACTAACTAAGAACTGAAATTCTCTAATGTACCTATGTTCTCATGTTTACAGCTAAAAGCATAGTTTTCTGTGTGAATAAAGAGAACTGTGTCTCTGAGCTGAGCTGTATTGAGGAGAGATCTAGCACACGTCCTGTTCTAATGAGAGACACTGACACACTGGTGCTGAACAGGAAGCGCTGTTCTATGCAAAACAAGGTCATGGGATTTTTCCAGCCAATGACAACCATACACATCACAGTCATGACGTCGCACACCCAGCTCACCCTGCTCTATGCTCTAAGCTGATTTGCTGGCTGCCAAAATGACAGGAAGCGCCGAAAATGGCGCGATAGTAATAGATTATGTGCAGATTCTCACCTAAATTGTCACGTGATAGAAAATTTCCGATCAACCTAAAAACCATGCCGATTTCAACTTCGTCGATTATAATCGCTCATCCCTACATATTAGACATAATCATATTTTTATTACCACCAACTAGAGACCAGAGTAACTATCATGTGCAGCACAGACAGCAGCTAGACAGGCTGCGAGTGACTCAATAAGGTCCTGGTAGATTGTCAGAGGCATATGGTTATGTGCTGACTGCAGTGCATCCTACAGCTGTTGGAAGGTGCACAGAGGAGGATCCATAGAGTGAATATGACATTCACCACAGATGCTCAATTGGGTTCAAATCTGGAGAGTTAGAGGGCTATGGTAATACTTGGTTATTCTCTTCCAACCAATGCCCAACATGTCTAACTTTCTTGCTGGAGCATTCCATTCACCCCAAAGAAGGCAATTAGCAAGTATGGGTATACATGTGATCCCAGAAAATGCCACAAAAACATTTCCCAGACCATAACACTGCCACCATCAGTTTGTGTTCTTTCGGCACTTGTTGCAGAAAACTTGACAAATTAGAAAAAGCAACGTTCTGCCAATCAGTGGAAGTCTAGTTCCAATACTGCCAAGAAAATTGACGCTTTTTCTGCCACTACACCTTCATTACCCGAGGTGAAGTAACCTTCCATCTGCTTTGAAGCCCTATGCGCAGTAGGGTTCATTGAACTGTTGTTTTAGAAAC
Organism: Phyllomedusa bahiana; assembly: GCA_025379985.1. Taxonomy (NCBI): domain Eukaryota; kingdom Metazoa; phylum Chordata; class Amphibia; order Anura; family Hylidae; genus Phyllomedusa; species Phyllomedusa bahiana. The sequence goes on along the minus strand of JAODAL010022326.1, from coordinate 33,020 downwards.
ACACCTGGTAGCCCTCTGGTTAATTTTGGTGATAAACTGTTCCACTGCAGTGTGTCAGTCCGCCCTTGTGCACCTTCATAGCCAACATTCAACTCTCCCATAAGTGGCATGTGGTGCTCTACAGTTTCTACTTCACTTATTCACAATGATAATTTTTCTGAACTCACTAAGCACTTTTATCACAGCAATAAGTTGTGCAGTTTCAGAAACACTACCACATTTGACCTAAAATTCAATAATGAACCCTATTTGCAACTTTGGTAAATCGCCCCTTTGACTCATAACAGCAACAATGAATATGTCTGCAGACCGCCTATCACACACATTATATACCCACCATGCCAGGTCAAAACACATGACTTTCTTCATGAGCTACGCACTGCCGACGTTAAAAGCAGGAAGTGATCAGAATAATATAACTTTGCTCTGTATTTTAGGAGCAATGCTGATGTCTCAGGCACTGAATTAAATATAACATAATATACATTAATGTGGTCCTGCAGTGGCTTATGTGGCTTATACATATCAGAAAATACACACAATGTATACTTCAGAAAAATGTAATGTGAATGTAGCATAGTCAAGTCTATCATGTAGATAGTCACCGAAGCAAACAGCCAGCAAGTGTAAAACCAATCAGATAATTTGCATGGTTTTATAAAGAAGTAGTGTAACTTATCTGAGGAACAGATGCCAAATACCGATACAATATTAGGCAAATGATTAATTATCTATCATTACTTGTTAGTGAACCAGCGGGAAAAGGGTAGGAGGAAACAGAGCAGGTCATGCATGTGTAGGCACTCTCCACTGTTCTCAACAGGAGATAAAGGAACAGACATAGAGGAAAATGGACACATAGGCACAATAGCCATGTTTATTTATGGCCTTGTGCAAGTATAAATAATAAATGGCCAGCTACACTTGCTGAAGGGCTGTAGGTTCTTCAGTCTGTTGTTCAAAACAGCAGACAGATCAAACTGACAAATCAAACACTGATAGCCTATCATAGCAACAGACCATTAATATTTAAAGGATTGAAACCTCCTCTAACATTGTCATTCAGGGTTCTTACCTCCATTTTGAGAAATGTGTTCATTCAGAGACAGTGGTATTCATGCAAGATCTTCATAGGACATGCCCTAAAGCAGTAATCTGGGGCTGTTCCTGACATCTGTTTTAGTAAGTACTTTTGTTCCCTGTGAAATAACAATTCTGGAGCATCTTCTCTTATAACTCTTGTAATGCTTCTCTGTTATTCCTTTTAGAAATGTATTGCTGAATCTGTCAGCTGGGTGTTACCAGTTGGGGGGTGTCATTGCCTGGGCCAGACCGGGACTAAAAAGCTGCCCTGGCACAAAACCCATACCAGACCACATATACACTCACCGGCCACTTTATTAGGTACACCATGCTAGTAACGGGTTGGACCCCCTTTTGCCTTCAGAACTGCCTCAATTCTTCGTGGCATAGATTCCACAAGGTGTTGCAACGATGCTCAATTGGTACCAAGGGGCCCAAAGAGTGCCAAGAAAATATTCCCCACACCATGACACCACCACCACCAGCCTGAACCGTTGATACAAGGCAGGATGGATCCATGCTTTTCATGTTTGTTGACGCCAAATTCTTGACCCTACCATCCGAATGTCCGCAGCAGAAATCGAGACTCATCAGACCAGGCAACGTTTTCCAATCTTCTACTGTCCAATTTCGATGAGCTTGGGCAAATTGGAGCCTCAGTTTCCTGTTCTTAGCTGAAAGGAGGGGCACCCGGTGTGGTTTCTGCTGCTGTAGCCCATCTGCCTCAAAGTTCGCCGTACTGTGCGTTCAGAGATGCTCTTCTGCCTACCTCGGTTGTAACGGGTGGCTATTTGAGTCACTGTTGCCTTTCTATCAGCTCGAACCAGTCTGCCCATTCTCCTTTGACCTCTGGCATCAACAAGGCATTTCCGCCCACAGGACTGCGCTCACTGGATGTTTTTTTCTTTTTCGGACCATTCTCTGTAAACCCTAGAGATGGTTGTGCGTGAAAATCCCAGGAGATCAGCAGTTTCTGAAATACTCAGACCAGCCCTTCTGGCACCAACAACCATGCCACGTTCAAAGGCACTCAAATCAAACCTTTCTTCCCCATACTGATGCTCGGTTTGAACTGCAGGAGATTGTCTTGACCATGTCTACATGCCTAAATGCACTGAGTTGCCGCCATGTGATTGGCTGATTAGAAATTAAGTGTTAACGAGCAGTTGGACAGGTGTACCTAATAAAGTGGCCAGTGAGTGTATAGTAGGTGCTCTGGAATTTGGCATTAGTCATGCACATCACCACTTTCTAAAATAAACAAAACAACATAGGCTCCTTTAGATAGGTATATAGGACCCATTAAGTAGAAATGTATATAGGCTTCCCGTTAGGTAGGTATATAGGCTTCCCACTAAGTAAGTAGGTACAAAAGCCCCCTCATTACAAAGGGTGGTATATAGGCCCCTAATTGAGTCAGTACGTATGTATCTCCGGTAGGTAGGTATAAACCACCCATAGGTAGGTATAGAGCTCCCCCAGTAGGTAAGTTGACATAAGTTGGTAGATGTATAGGCCCCCAAGTAGGTAGATAGGCATATAGGCCTGTAAGAAAAATTAGCCTTTGAGGTTAGATGTGATTCTGGTTTGTCTCATTGTTGTATATAAAAATGTTTTGTGTGATTTATCATGTTCTGCAGGGCACCAGTGGACCATTTTATATGTTCCACCAGGGCACTGGAGACTTGTCCCAGTTGTGGGAGAGGACGACTGTCTCCCCTGGACAACGGAAGGGTAGATGGAAAAGTGTCAAGGAGGCTAGTCCTGATCTGGCACACTCCAACAAATTTGCAAGACTGGCGGATGAGGGGGATGTCAATTCAGAAATAGCATTGCTGCAGCAAGACACTACCCCTGTCTTCTCCAGTTAGGTGGGGGATAGAAGTGCAGGGCAGGCTAGACAGGTGTGCGTAGTTGGGGACCCCATTATTATAGACATGGCAATCTGTCACAATGACCGGGATCGTTGAACAGTATATTGTTTACCTGAGGCCCGAGTTTAACTTATCGCACATCGGGTTGACAGATTACTAGGTTGGGCTGTTGAGAATCCAGCTGTTATGGTGCACATTGGCACCAATGACAAAATTAGAGGTAGGTGGAGTGTCCTTAAAAAAGAATTAAGGGACTTAGGCCAAAAGCGCAAGACAAGAACCTCCAAGGTAGTATTTTCAGAAATGCTACCTGTACCATGGGCAGCACCAGAGAGGCAGCGGGAGATTAGAGAGGTGAAAAAGTGACTCAAAAATTGGTGTAGGAAAGAGGGATTTGGGTTCTTGAAGAACTGGGCTGACGTCTGTCTTGGATACAGACTCTATGCTAGGCCAGGTGCTCAAGGCAAAGACCTCCAAGGTCGTTTTGTCAGTAAAACTACCAATACCATGGGCCACACCAGAGAGGCAGCAGGAGATTATAGAGTTGAATAAGTGCCTCAAAATTAGTGTAGGAAAGAGGGATTTGGGTTTTTGAAGAACTGGACTGACTTCTGTCTTGGCGACAGACTCTATACGAGGGACAGGCTGCACCTAAATGTGGAGGGTGCAGCTGTATTGGGGGACAAAATAGCCAGGAAGTTGGAGGAATATTTAAACTAGGGCCTGCGGTGGGGGCAACTATACATATAGCCTGCGAGATAGTGAAGATGGAAAGCTTGGAATTAGTAATAAAACAGGGGTTGGAGTAGAGGGAGGGGGTTTAGCAAAAGTTAAAAAGGACAAGGATAAAAGAATGAACACTGAAACATCTCTAAATTGCATGCTAACCAATGCCAGGAATCTGACCAACAAAATAAATGAACTAGAATCATTTACCTCTGAAGAAAAATATAATATAGTGGGGATAACTGAGACATGGCTGTATGAGAGCAACGACTGGGCAATTAACTTACAGGGTTACAGTTTATTTAGAAGAGATGGTAAACACCGGAAGAAAGGAGGTATATGTCTCTAGGTAAAATCCTGTCTGAAGCCAACACTGGGAGATGATATAGATACAGGAAATGAGCATGCAGAGTCGTTATGGGTATATAAACATGTGAGTAATAACAATAATAAAATTCTACAAGGGGTCTGCTATAGGCCACCAAAAGCTGTATAAAAGAACCCATGGAAGATGTACTCCTCAAACAAATAGATGAGACAGCTCATCATAATGAGTTTGTTATTATGGTCGACTTCAATTACCCAGATATAAACTGGGAAACTTAAACCTGTGGTTCTCATAAAAGAAACAGGTTTTTGTCAAAAACTAAAGATAGTTATCTTTCTCAACTGGTGCAGGAGCCGACTAGAGGGAAGACGCTTCTGTACTTAATATTGACTAATAGAACTGAAAGAGTAACAAAGGTTCAGGTTGTGGGGCATCTAGGAAATAGTGACCATAATATAATAAACTTCCATTTTTCTTTCAATAGAGTATTTTGTTGAGGATCACAAAAACACTGAATTTCAGGAAGGCTAATTTTAATCACTTAGAGAGACCCTAAACTGCATTGACTGGGACAAGGTGTATAAAAATAACAGAACAGATAATAAATGGGAGATCTTTAAAAACATCTTAAGCGCCCACTGCGAGAGGTACATACCATATGGAAAAAAAAATTAGAAACAGGTAAAAAACAGTGTGGATCAACAGAAATGTAAAGGAGGCAATAAAAAAGTAAAATAAAGCGTTTCAGCTACTAAAACAGGAGGGCATTGAAGAGGCACTAAAAAGCTGTAAGGAAAAAAATAAAATATGTAAACTAATGATAAAGACAGCAAAGCTGGAGACAGAAAGACATATTGCTAAAGTGAGTAAAACTAACCCCCCAAAATTTTTCAACTATATAAATAGTAAAAGGATTAAAACTGATGACCCTTTGAAAAGTAATGAGGGAGGTATGAGGTATGTGGAGGGCCATGAGGAGAAAGCAAACCTATTAAAAAAAAATTCTTCACTGTATTTACTGAGGAAAATGGTCTTCCTGTTGATGAGTGGAGGGATGAGGTAAACTCCACCTTAAATGTTTCTTGTCTAACTCAAGTAGTGCAGCTTCATCTTAAGAAGATTAAAATAGACAAATCACTAGGTCCTGATTGTATACACCCCAGTGTGCTATATGAGCTAAGCAATGTCATAGATAGGCCCCTATTCTTAATATTTATGGACTGTATAATAATGGGATATGTTCCAAAGGATTTGCACATAGCAAATGTGGTGCCAATATTCAAAAAAGGGTCAAAAAGTGATCCTGGAAACAACAGGCCAGTAGGTTTAACCTCTGTTGTAGGTAAAATGTTTAAAGGTTTTCTAAGAGATGCTATACGGAAAATAAATGTTTTACAGCTTGGATTTATGAGGGATCGGTCCTGTCAAATTAATCTCATCATCTTTTATGAGTTTAGTTCTGGACTGGATCATGGTGAGACACTGGATGTTATTGACCTATATTTTTCTAAAGCATTTGATACGGTGCCACATAAAGGGTTGGTAAGTAAAACGAGAATGCTTGGACTGGGGAAAAATGTTTGCAAGTGGGTAAGCAACTGGCTCGGTGATAGAAAGCAAAGAGTGGTCATGAATGGTACATACTCAGACTGGATCCTTGTTAATAGTTGGGTATTGGGCCCTATTGGGCCCTATTATCTTTACTATATTCATTAACAATCTTACACATGGATTGCACAGTAGAATATCAATCTTTGCAGATGATATTAAAGGGATTGTTTCACTACAGGGATTGCTTTTTATGTTAAAGATCTTGCAAAAACAAGTCACTTTGCAAATTGTGTCCATTAACAGTGTCCTACCTATTCCTTGCTATTCCCTCTCATATGGGCTGCATCAGCTTCTCAGGTCACTATAGCTACAGACCTGTTCAATATCTCCTGAAAGGCTGCCAGCAATGGTTGCTATAGCTCCAGACTTGGCTTCTATTGCAGTCTAGTAGAAGCCAGTAAACACGCCCCTGAATTCAAAATGAAACCAAGAAAACAGGTCTGAGGTAAGATGAATCATTGTAATGAGACAACCCATTTAAGCTCTGTAAAGTTATCAACACAATAGAGGATAATGTTTTATTACAATGGAATCTGGATAAGTTGGAGGCTTGGGCAGAGAAGTGGCTGATAAATGCAAGGTTATGCACATAACAGCTATGCTTTCACTCCTCACCAGTCCTTTTCAAGCTATTATCCCACACAGCCTCTCCCTAATGCATTTGTACCTTAACCTGCATATCTAGTATCACCCAACCTGCATTGGCTCCCTCCTGGGCTTACAACTATAAAGCTGACAATCCACCCAACTTTCACTGCATGGACAACAGTCTGCACACAGTTCTGCAAGCTATCCTCTTCTACAGCTACAGTAGCTCAGTCCACTACTTCCAAGTAACAAATTATCCCTGAGTCAGTTTCCTGTCTGCTCCCTGTTTCACTCTCCAGGTCTTGCTCTTACCTAATTTGTCTCCCACGGGTACACTAAGTGATCCACTATGCAGCATCCCCACAGGCTCCGCATCAAATTCTTTCCAGGCCAACGGCACAATGACACTCCCTTTTTAGATTGTAACCCCTAGTGAGCAGTGTTTTCAGAACACACATAAATTAAATTTTTGTGTTTAAAAACAGTCTAAAAAGTGTAAGATTTATTAAACCCATGTGCCTATTATTAAGATTGGCCCATTTCATTTTGACATTTGGACTGGTGTATCAAATGCCAGCCTTAGTAAATCTCCCCTTTGTCTCTTTTATTTATGAAAGCAATTGTAGATTTATCCCATTTCTATTGTCACGAAGAGAGAAGAGGATCCTCTGGGTCACCGCAAGAGATGGTAAAAGTCACGTCGGGGAGCGGAGTCTAAGTAGCCCGTAGGTCTTCACCAGTGCCCACCACAAGGCAGGCTGGGCTTCACTGCAGGGGAATCCATGATCGCTAGCCCTGACATGACCACTCGTGGTACTGGCCAGGGTGCAGCATGATACAAAGGTAGCAGGCTAAATTGTAGTAAGAATACAGGCAGATAGGTCAAGGCAGGAGGCAGGAAAACTTATTCAAGTAAAAAACACGGGTCAATAAACAGAAGAAGCAAAGCAAACAAGCACAACTGAACACTAAGGGACACACACCAATAACTGGCAGGGTGCGCAGGGGAAATTGAGGTCATAAAGGGTCAGTGCCCAGTGATTAAAAATCAGAGGTAAGCTGGCCCTTTAAATCTCAAAGAGCCATTGCGAGTGCGCCCAAGGGAAAGTGTACATGCGCACAGGTCAGAAACAGCAGGCGGGAGAAGTGAAGAGTAGGAGCAAGGAGAGGTAAATGCAGAAAGCCACAGGGAATGCAGGCACGATCATGTGATTCCCAGTATACTGTCTAAAGCTTCAAGAACCATGGTGTATATCAAATCAAGTTCTCTCTGTCTAATTCTACATTAGTCAATAGTGTGATAACTACTTTCTTAGGCACCAAATGGATAGCACCAGCCGTAAGGTTTGGATAAGCATGGGTCTGTTTTCATTATTTGCTGGATCCCCAACTGCTAAATAATATAAAGAAAATAGCAGCACTATCAAAAAAGTGAAAAAAACTTAGCGGGGTGCCAGCAACAGCCAAAGTCCGGATACAAAGACTTCCCTTAATAGATAAACTCAAGAGAATATTGCAGCACTCCTCAGGTAAAGGTGAAAAAACATGAAGTTTTATTCCCACATGTTACAACGACGTTTCGGCTCCCTCACAGACCCGTTTTCCCAAGCTTGAAGACGGCTCTGTGGGGAGCCGAAACGTCGTTGTAACATGTGGGAATAAACCTTCATGTTTTTTCACCTTTACCTGAGGAGTGCTGCAATATTTCTTGAGTTTATCAACTGCTAAATAAAATATCCAGAAAAATCCAACATGAAATCCTAGGCAGACATCCAAGGTGATATTTCGGATTTCTGCCAAGGATTTTTACTTTGCAAAAGCAGTTTTATCCTTTAATTTGGACGTGGGTTATCCCTGTCTAAATGAGGCTAACCCACAATACCCTCGCCAAAGCAGAATCTGAGTAAGATCCCCTCCAAAGAATAGACATATCCTTTCTTTACTTTCCGTTCCACAGATTTGAAATCCCAGTAAATGGGAATTTGATTGCACTTGGATTTGAACTAACATTGACCATATGGCCACCATAGACAGATGCCCAGTGCTATGATACAGTTTGTAGCCACTGAGTATGGACCTCTCCATCTCGGGAACACCAACCTGTCTATGTAACAATAAAAGAGAATTATGTGCTCCTATTTATTGTTTGAAAATGCCCACGAACATGAAACAACGTCCAAAAAATGCATAGTCTTATACGGTAGAGCTTGATTTTGTTACACAGACAACTGTCCTAATAAGCTTTGGGTTAAGTTTAGTTAATCAGATCTTATTGCTCAACTTCACTAATGTTCATATGTCTGAACCATGTTCAATATACAATATATATAGAGAGAATGAAGGTTTTGGTTGCTGCTTGTCTCTTCTCCCCGAACAGATATATGGTAAATCAAGACCTGGGTGAATTTAACTTTAAGAACCCCATAGTTACCTATTGTCTGTTGCCATGTAAAAAATGTGTTATCTTTTTCAAATATTATCTGAGTATTTTAAATGCTTCTTATAATTACCGTGGAATTATCCTTCAACCATAGGCAAAGGAATAAAAACAGCATTTCTCAGTGGAGTTATTTTTCCATCAAACAGAAAGTTCATGTGTCCCACCTTGTTCGTTAACGTATCTAACTATTTTCTAGCTAACTTGTGGAAAACTGAACCAAAGCAAAACTAATTTATTCTATCATAACATATTAGATCTATGGTCTGGAGAATAAAATATTCAGCCTAGACCAAATTAGTAGATTTCACAGGTGCAAACAATTAAAATGAGTATAACTGCAGACATAAGGCGCATATCACTAGGATTTGCCACCGATGACTAATTTGGGGCATCAAATTGCTGCAACCCCAAATGGGACAAAGTGGCAGTGAAGCTAGGAAAGTATTGTGCTACTATGTCACCATTTATTTCTTCTCAGTTTATGTCTGCTTACTAGTTTAGCAGTGAAATTTTTTTAGAAGGACAGTCTCACATCTCCTTTGGGTCTCTTACAGATTTAAAGGGGTTTTGCCAAGACGTGAGTTACTTACCTCCTTATCAGCACAAAGTAGAATATAAACAAATCATGCTGAGTCATGAAGGCTGCAGGGGTGAGAGAGATGGGGTGAGCAAGGAGTGAAGAATAAGGGAGCGTCTCAAAACTTAACTGAAGTAATAACATTACAACAGTGGATTCTCTAAACAGCAAGACACAGGCTCATATACTGCACTTTCTCCCCAGCCCTTTGAAGCTCATTAATTTTCCCAGTCATCAGATAAGAAGTGTTTCACGCAAGCGCAGCCTGTCAGTTTCTCTGGTCGTGTCTAATGCAAGCTTTCAGGTAACTAAGTGGGATTGAGAAATGCTGTAGCTCTCAGTCTTCACTTTTTGTAATCACATATATTTAGAAAAGTGATTAAATACCCATTTTGGAGGATCCCACGTCAACATTGCATGGTGGCAAAACCCCTTTAAGACATATTCACAGCCTCTATTATTTTGGGAAAGAACCTCAAATACCATAATCACAGAACAAGAATTGGTTCCCCATAAAATGTAACTTTTAATTGCTAACTATTAAAATATCTACAGATATAATCTTGTAATTCATGGCACAAAGAATAATGCATAATGAGTATTTACTCACCATACTACCCCTTTTTAGGATAACTTGGGTAATCTAGATGTACATGTTCCAGGAGGTCTTTTCACATTCACAGGATGATATGTGGCCACTTTAGTGATATTTATCTATATCTCATCCAATTATAATGGTAAGACCTATCCCTTAGCAGGGTAACCACCCCAAAAAAGAAGACTCCACAAAAATCAACCTAGATGACCCTATTATACCCTACTGAAAAAATATATATTTGAGGATTATATATTTATTCAGTAGTGTATAATAGTGTCATCTTAGTTTAGTTTTTAGGCGGTCGCCCTTTTTGGGGAGGTTACCCCGCTAAGGGATATGTCTTACCATTATAACTGGATGAGATATAGATAAATATCACTTAAGTGGCCACATATCATCCTGTGAATGTGAAAAGACCTCCTGGAACATGTACACCTGGATTATCCAAGTTATCATAAAAGGGGCAGTATGGTGAGTAAATATTTCTCATTCATTATTCTTTGTGCCATGAATTACAAGGATTATATTTGTAGATGTTTTAATAGTTAGTAATTAAACGTTATCTCTTACAGATTTAAGCCATGATAACTGTAGCTTAGTTTACCAGTAGAGCAGAAAGTATTTTCCATCATTTGCGTGACAAGAGCTATAATGTTTATACAATTTATTCTTCAAACTAGTTTAACTAGTGAGGATGGAAAACCAGTAGAAATGATCTTCTGATATGTCATAGGTACATTGAAGGTTTCTGTGACCTTCAAAAATTCCTGAAATGAAAGGACTGTGGGGTTCTACTAGTATGGCAAAACACAATTATGCTGGCTTTCTTTTTAGAAATCCTTTTAACATTTTTTCTTTAATTCTACTTTTTACATGTATGTTTAAGGTACAACATTGACAAATATTTTCTAACTTTATTGGAAGTATACAATTACCTACAATGTGAATACTGTATATTCTCAAATATAAGCCGACCCGTATATAAGCCAAGGCACCTCATTTTACCACAAAAAACTGAGAAAACTTATTGACTCAAGTATAAGCCTAGGGTGGAAAATGCAGCAGCTACCGGTAACTTTACGCCACTCTCATGCTAGGATCACACTGAACACTGGTCACTTAAATAGATACTCCCTACACACAAAAGTAGCATATATATATATATATATATATTTAGGCAGGTAAATGTCCCCCATAGACAGGTAAATGTCCCTCGTAGGCAGGTAAATGTCCTCCATAGACAGGTAGTTAAACGTCCCCATCGGCAGATATAGGCAGGTAAATGTCCCCCATAGGCAGGTATATAACCCCATTGGCAGGTATAGACAGTTAAATGTCCCTCATAGGCAGGTATAGGTAGGTATAGGCAGTTAAATGTCCCTCATAGGCAGGTATAAGCAGGTAAATGTCCCCCATAGGCAGGTATATGCAGTTAAATGTCCCTCATAGGCAGATATAGGAAGGTTTATGCCCCCCATAGGCAGGTATACGCAGTTAAATGTCCCCCATAGGCAGGTAAAGGCAGGTATAGGCAGTTAAATGTCTCCCATAGACAGGTATAGGCAGTTATAGTCAGTTAAATGTCCCCTATAGGCAGGGTTTTTCAAAAAATAAAAAATTCCAGCACTCTCTCTCCCCTGCTGCTCTGAGGCGCTCCATCTTCTGCCGTGCAGGCAGCCCAGATAACATAGCACGCCACTTGTGCTAGATACTCGCTCTCTGCTCCACAATAGTATCGTCAGATGTATGCACTCCCAGAGGAGCTGAAGAGATTGCTGCCAGCGCCTGGGGCATGGCGGCGCCCTGACTTGAGTATAAGCCGAGTATAAGCCGAGGAGGGCTTTTTCAGCATAAAAATGTGTTGAAAAAGTTGCCTTATACTCGAGTATATATGGTACATATTTAATAAAAGCAAAAAACGTCTTTAAGGCTAAGGTTGAATCCACACACATTGGACTTATTGTGGATTTTGGTATGGAATTTACTGTGAATTTTTCTACATTGATTTTAATGGGGGAATGTAAAATTGGCACTAAAAGCTGCAGATAAACTTTTCCTGCAGATTTTGCCTTCTCCAGTTAAAGTAAATGTAGAAAAATCGGCACCAAAATCTGCAGCAAATCTATAACATGTGAATGCACCTTATCATAATTTATGATGTCCACTTTGTGATACAGAATACAAATATGGCTAACTCAGTTAAATATATTTGAATTGCCCTTTTATAAGGCCTTAAAATCCCAAACCTCAAATTTCCAACCCTTAAACATCTGACCCAGGTATGGGTATGGGTTAAAGTGATAGTCAAAGACTCTATGATTCATATCACCAAGATTCTTGCTCATTAAAGGTACTCTAACACTTTAGGGTACACAAGGGTCCGAAAATCGCATCCAAACCCGTAGCGGCAATTGGATCCTAAACGGATCCAACACATATCCAACACGCAGCTGTGTGTTTGGATGCGTGTTGGATGCAGCAGGATTGCACCCAACAGTTTAAAATAGGGTTCATGCTATGTCTTTCGGACCAAGAATTGACATATGAATTCTTGGAACGGATCCAAAGGACGCAGTGAGACACGCATTGGCGATCACTCGTGTGAACGTCAATGCGTGTTTCATATTGAAAACAATGTAAATCACATTGCTATTTAATAGATACATGTTTAGTCCATAAAAGGGGAAAAACGCCTGTGAACATCCCCTTTTTCCCTTTATTGGGATACAATTTCCTTCAAAAAAAGAAAGGTTTTTTGACAGATTCTTTCCAAAAATTAAACATGTTGGTTCTTAGGAAAACGCAATCCAAACCAGTGTATATTGCTAAATAGGTAGAGGAACTAGCATAGTCTTTTGTATGGGAAGAATGGGTCTCTGCCTATTTATCTCCTAGGAAGCCCTCAAAATGTATTAACCACGTAGAATTAATAAAAAATTGAATTTGCTTACATGGTTTTGACACCCCGTTCAATATACACATTTCCTGGTTATTCCAACTCTTGCTGGAGATTGTGTTGCTCTGATGGCTCTCTACTCTCTGCCCAGTAGCTAGTAAATTATTAGGTGGAAAGCTAAAAAGGCTGTCTTGGCCTTATTAGATGCCTCTTTAGAAAAACTTTCAATACCTTGCCATACTGTATTCCATCACATTCTAATAGCATCAAGACTAATTATTCCTTCTCACTGATCACTGGGCTAACGTAAAAAATAAAAAAACTTTTACAAAGAATAAAACCCCTTTTAAATACAACAAAATTATCCAGAAAAAAATAGGCTGTATAAAGACAAAACCGGTGTGTGGTCACTATCCCCGGAAGCCCCATACAATGTCTGCCTAAAAAATACAGAAAACTTGTCCTAATAAAGGACTGTCCGTCCGAACCTTGGGGAAAAAGCCCTAATACCCCTTGTTAGTTATTTTAAAAATTAGCATGCACAGATATTTTGCTTAACTGGTGCTTAATAGGGGCTATATTTCTTTGTTTTCTTTATTGATAAGGCCTCATAACAACTATATGTTCTAGTCTAGTTTAAGAATGAGCTGTACAATGTATTTTTTCTTCCTACAGTTATTTGTCAATCAAAATGTTGAGCCTACCTGTTTTAATAATAATAATAATAATAATAATAATCTTTATTTATATAGCGCCAACATATTTCGCAGCATTTTACAATATAGAGGATATAAGCACAGACACACCAGACATTTCATTATAAAAAGCTACTGACAAATGAAGACACGCTGTTGGTGAGGGCCCTGCTCACAAGAGCTACAATCTATTAGGGGTGTAGGGTGAAACAAAGGTTACAAGTGCTGGTTTACCAATGGTCCGAGCCATGTTACATAAATATGGGGTAGTAAACATAAAAAGTGGATGAACATGACCCATCCCAACCATACATCTAATAAACAGATAAGTGCGCTGTGGGTGCCAAAGTTGCAGAAGTTGATGCGAATGTGGTAAAGAATTATGGGGGTTCCAATTAAGGGAACCTGTGATAGGCTTGTCTAAGAATGGTTTGCAGAGCGCCTTAAAATTTGGTGAGGGTTGGTGATTGTGCCCCTGGAGTCACATGGGTAACATGTTCCAGATACTGTGCAATACGTGAGAAAAATTTTGTAGACGGGCATGGGAGGTTTCGAATGAGTGAGGTGTGTAATCTTAATCAGTAGCAAGAGCGGATAGCCCGGGTAGGTGGTAGACAGAGATGAAGGAGGAGATTAGGGGTCAGCGCATTGGAGAGCTTTATGGGTGAGAGTGATTAGTTTTATGTTGTATTCAGTACTGAACAGGTAGCTAGTGCAGAGACTGACACAGGTAGAGGCATCAGTTAAGCGCTGGAAAGAAAGACAACTGGCTGCAGCATTCAGGACAGATTGGAGAGGGGAGAGTTTCAGAGAGAAAACCAACAAGTAGGGGATTACAGTAAGTCAAAACAGAAAAGAATAAGAGCCAACAATGAGGAGTTTGGGCTTTTCCACAGTGAGAAAAGGGACGGATTCTGGAGATGGGAGATGTTCTTGAGTGCGGTGACGGAGCGGGCAAGGGGATTTGATATAGGGGGTGAAGGTCAGATCAGAGTCAGTATAAGACCCCAGACAGCCGGGCCTACTGCCTAGGAGTATATGGTGGTGCCACACACACACAGGATAGGACAGCAGGTGGAAGTAGTTTAGTAGACGTGGGATGACTAGAAAGTTCAGTTTTAATGAGGTGTTTATTTTAAGATACAGGATACATAATGTCAGAGACAATCGTTTTGTAGCGAGGGCAGGAGTGAATTTCTCGGGGAGGAGTGTATAGTTGAGGTGTCATCATCGTAGAGATGGTACTGAAGCCGAATCTCTGATGGTTTGTCCAATGGGTGCTGGTAGATTGAAAAGAGGAGGGACAAGAACGGATTCGTTGCGGAACCCCAACACAAGAGGAAGAGGAGAGAGTAAACCGGAAATATGAGACACTGAATGGAGTGGTTCCAGGAGGTAGGATGAAGAACCAATAGAGGGTGCTGTGTCCATGAGGCCATGGAACTGACATGTTGAGAGGAGGTGTGATCAACAGTGTCAAATGCTGCAGAGGAGATCCCTAGAGAAGCAAACAATGAGTAGTTTTGAGCCCTGAGATTGTAGCAGTGTGGAGGTTGTCATTTGAAACTTTTGCTAAGAGCAGTTTCTGTGGAGTGTAGGTGCGAAACCCTGATTGCAGAAGGTCCCAAGAAGAAGTTAGTAAAGAGTATAGCAATTTAGTGCGAGATAGACAAAGCTTTTCCAGAAGTTTAGAGATAAAGGGAAGTTTAGAGACTGGTCGGTAGTTTAGTAGCGCAGGACGGTCCAGAGAGGGGTTTTTTAGTAAAGGGGTTATGATAGCGTGTTAAAGGAGAATGGGAAGATGCCGAGTGAGAGAGAGATGGTTACAGATTGTAGTGAGGTTCTAGAGGACAGAGCTGGAGAAATAGACTGGACCAGGTGGGAGGAATGGGGTCAATAAGAGCGAGGTGGTGGGCGACCGCAGCCTAGCAGAAGCCTGGGACCACTTCTTCTTCTGAGTCGGGTCAAAGGACAGAAAGCAGATTAGAGGACTGCGGCATGTTTTCATTTTGTTTTTATCATTAAAGGGATTCTGTCACATAGGTTATGTCCCCCGTATGCTGAGGGCAGCACAAGCCTAGTGTCAGACATGCTGTTTCCAGCGCTGTGTCCCTTATTCGTAAGATGCTGGAGTTTTAGAGCATTTATCCGCCAAATCTTTTTCATGTGTTAGTGTTATCTCCACCCACAAAGGTTTAGCCCTGCCCACGACAGTTATTCACATGTATTCTAATGTTATTCAATTAATAGTGTTGGTCAAGTTGAGGTGTGTCGGGGCTAGCCTGATTGGCGGGTTTGAAAAAAACTGAACACTGAAGGGACTCTTCGAATTAATTCTTCTGGCTGAAAACCTGCAGATCTTGAGGCATTAAAAACACGTACTACAACGCATCTTAATAGAACAAAGGACACAGCACTGAAACAGCAGGTCTATCTACTATCTTGTTTCAGCCCACCAGCAAGGGGGCATAATCTATGTGACAGGTTCTCTTTAAGCTAAATTTTGGAATAACTTTTTCAATAAAAATAGATGTTACAACAGAATACAAATATGGCTCTAATTCAAGGCACTAGAAAAAATCTGATACCTTAATCTGGCCATCCACCCGAATCTATGTCTGGTGTCAATACCAAAAAATAGATGTTCTTTGTCTGCTGATAATAATGAACAAGGAATAAATATTTAGTCCCTGCACAAAACATAAATGTCTCATAATGTAATGGTGATGTATCCAAGATCTTCCAGATGCCTGTACCTTATGCACTGTCATGTTTTGTTTCTCCTGAGAGAAAGGATGTGATACTGACATGAGAAGGTGTCACAGTTATCTGTTTTACAAAGCTGTCTTTCTGTTTGACAACTGATGATATCTTCTTGTATAGTTTCTACTGCTTCATATTAAAAAGAGGATAAAAAAGAAACCCCAATGGGCAACTTTGTAGCAAATAGCTGCATTCCAGATTCCAGTATATAGAGCAAACATAATTACCAATGCGTTCATTTAAGATATATAGGTTCTAAAGTGCCAATAAAATGCATTCCTGGACACAACAGTAGCAAGTTATGGTCAGAATTTAAGCAACATTTTCAATTAATAAGGATTAGTAATCTTTTGACCCTAATCCAATATATGCCTTGGTGTATACTGTGTCAGTTTGTAACAGAAATACTGCCACTATGTAGTTGGATGACCACATGACACACTAAGGCATTTATATATGTGTGCCAATAGAGGGGGACTTGACATTTGACCCTGTGCCCCGCACTCACCTACCTGTAGGGGTTAAGGGAGAACAATACTGCACCACCCACTTACCAGGGTAGCAGAGAGTGGCTCCTGCTGCACCCAGTCAGCGGCCATATTAAATCATGATCTGGGTGGTATCAAGCAGGAAGGGGAGCTGTCTCATTGAAGTTCACTCCACCCTACCATGTGCCCTGCACCTAGCAGTGTGATAAATGCATTTTTATATAGATAGATTTTAGTCTTGTCCCTGAGCAACACTCGCATCTTAGGTGAAATGCAATTTATATTTATATCACTGTCCTTGGAAAGGGTATTTTACTTGTATAAATATTAAGTATTGTCATGTAAAGAGTTTACTAACAACAATCCCCCGAATAAAAATTTTATCAGCAGCACACTACTAGCACTAAAAACAATAAAAAAGACACAGGAATTTTTGGAAAAGCATTTCTGCTACTGTGAATACATGAAATATTTGATGTTCTTAGTGTACATTTTTGATCAAAACTGTATAAGCCCACCTGCCAGCGGCAAATCGACCTCAATACAGGTGGGAACCAACCTAATAATGTTACCCTCTCTTGGTGTCTTTTTCAGATCTCCACATTCAGGGAGAGTAGATGTCCACTAAAGCTACCCAGTAATGATTTAAAAAACCTGTGTAGGTGGGCGGAGTGCAAAAAAACAAAGTGGGGCAGCCACTCCCTCATACAAACAGTCTAGAAAAACAATGTTTAGTCTGCACATCCAAAAATATATATATATTTTTTTTTAATGAGCATAGGTGCACACTGGTGTGGCAGCAAAATATAAACACAATCTAACATCAGCAGAACACTACTAGCACTAAAAAATAAAATAACAAAAAACACAGAATTTTTTGGAAAGCATTCTTCTAATTTGATATACATGTAAAAATTGTAGTTTTATTAGTGGTACATAATTTGATCAAAACTGGTAAGCCTCACCGCCAACGCAAGGCATTCAATACAAAAACAATGATCTCAATACAGGTGGGAACCTACTCCACCCACTGCACAGGTTTTTTATATCAATGCAAAGTAGCTTGTAGCTGGAATCTATTCTCCCTGAAATGTGGAGGTCTAAACAGGCACCAAGAGAGGTAACAATATGCGTAGTTCCCACCCTGTATTGAGTTACCTTGTCGATGGTCAGTGGGCATATAACAGTTTTTTGATCAAAAATGTGAACTAATGAACCTCAAATTTATTCATGTATACAAAGAGCAGAAATGCTTTTCCAAAATTCCCTTTGTTCATTTTAAGTTGATTTTTAGTGCTAGTTATCCTGCTGCTGATGTTGGATTGTGTTTGTATTTTACTGCCACTCCAATGTGCACCTATGCTCATTTTTTAAAAGAAAATCTTTTTGAGTGTGCAGACTAGACATTATTTTCTAGACTGTAATGAGTTTACTGTCATAGCAGACTAAACAGAAAGATTTATATTCACAAGTAATAATTATGAAATGCTTGCAGTGAGCCCCTTGAGAATGGAAACACTATTTTCCCACGTGTTAATTACAAAGATGGCACATCACAAGGTTAAATATGGGTGCAATATAAATTGGTGGCGTTTCTGATGCTTTACAGAAGGTGAAACAAATGAACCTTAAAGTAGAAATGTGTCCTCCTAATACCTAATGTCCCAACATAACAGACAAGTCAACTGCGGTAAAGACTAAGGGTGACATGTACGAACCAGATTGTGCCAGTTTTCTGGTACACTTTGAGCCAAAAAGAATGTATGAACAGGTACACTCCAAACTTTGGCATAATAAGTGCCTTTGTAATGCGCCAAAGATACTTTTTAGTGCGCCAAAGTTTTGTGGCGTTCTGGGGGCGTTGCTCCATATTCATAGGATTAGACACATTTATGATTCTTTGATGCCACAACTAGGCGCAGAACAGTTAGAACAGCCAGACTAAGTTAAAGGTGTTCTGCCTGAGTTGTCATATTGCTACTAGACTGCACCTGTATGTATGACCTGCAGAAAAACAGGTTCATACATTCTGTCATAATCTATACTACCTTAAAGCGATTTAGAACTGGTCTATCAGCTCCAGGATATTCACTGATATTCATGGCAAGCAAAGGGTTACAATTAAATTAACATTAAAACTGCTTATTTGGCTCATGATTTTGATTCTTTCATCATTTTTGTCTGTATTTCATTTTATGTCTTCTTTTCTTTCTTTGGCGTGCACTTTCAACTTTGTTTCAACTTCTGGGAAAACTGTGGATTGATATATGTAGAAAGCTTGCTTTACGTCTCGGAAATGCAATATTAATGCAGACAGTGTACAGTAAATTTCAAAGTGTCATGTATCTGAGAAAATTATGGAATGTAAGTTTAGAGGCTGTAACCCTGGACCAACACAAGACATGTAATGCACTGTATTTACAAATGGGCTTACAAAGGACCTGTGGCTGTTCCTAATATGTCTATTTTAGTAAATATTTTTTTTTCCCTGTGAAATAACAATTCTGGAGTATCTTCTCTTATATCTCTTTGTTGTGGTCTTCCCCTATAATTTCTGTAAAACAGTATTTCTGAATATGCCAGCTAGGTGTTGACAGCTGGAGGTCCAATCAGTGATAAAGTCAGTGTGTGCATGGACACACCCCTTGAAAACTAAAATGGTAACACCCAGCTGACATTTTCAGTAATACATTTCTAGAAAGAATAACAGGAACAGCACAACACAGAGTGATAAGAAAATGCTTCAAGTATTTACTGAAGAATCATGTTAAAAGTATCAGCTCTGCTACAACTTTTTTTCTGAGCCATATTGCCTTAGTACACATCTGCTGTGCATATACAGAAGGTGTCATTGAGGTGTTAAAGAAATGTAAATATGTTCTTCCTAGATGGTGAACATATATGTCATTAGTGTCCATAAAGCACTCAAAGAGTATTCCCATTTTTAATATCCATGGTTTATCCACAGAATATACCATCAATGCCTGATAGGTGGGGTAACACCTCTGTGACCCACAACTATTGGGAGAATAAGGGACTTATGAGTCAACCACATTTCCATTCATGTCTGTTGGGAAAACTCCCTGCACAACTTGAGAATCAGAGACCTAGGTACATCAGTTCTCCTGTCAAGTAAGGTTCCCAGTGGTGAAATTAACTGCGCATTATATGCATTGTGTGGATATGCCATAAAAGTTGAAGATAGATATACACCTTTCAAATCAAAAACGTATTACGGGATTGTCCAGAAAATAAAAATGATTCTTCATTAGGGACAGGGCGAGTAACATTTTTTTTTTTTAAAGTTAGACTTGCCTATCGTTCTCCTCCACTGCTACTTCAGATCTCCCCAGAGATCCATTCCTTTTCACTCTGTGTGTCAGTGGTAGATTCAGAGCACAGTCTAGCAGCCAACAGAAAATTGCTTTTGGGCTATATACACACAACAGATTTTCTGTCAATGCTGCTGTGTTGTTTCCTCAACGCTGAATGTCCAAGGCAGATTGTTTGCTTCCTATACTTATTAATGGTCGGCACTTACAGTACGCGCTGAAAATACTTGAGTAAAATCAGCGACGTCTGAATAATGATGCTGATTTGCTCATGATGTAAATCTGTTTACCGTCGGATTGCATGCTGATTCTGAGGCAGATTCAGCGCTCAATCCGCCTCCAGAATTAGCATCCAAATCCGCTGTGTGAATGTACCATGAGTAGTGTTGAGCGATTGCGTTGGCTATCGAGATCGATCGATAGTCGATAGTCGTCCGCTATCGATAAGGTTTTTCGATAGTGAGCGTCGATTATGAGCGATGACCATTAAAGTCTATGGGAGAGCAACAACACCTTCATTATTACACCCAAACAAGGCTGGAGAAGCTGAAATTAACATCCACAACAGTCAAATGGATACGTGCTACATCTTAGGCAACACACTTAGGTTATAAAAGTCACAGAACCTTTCAATTCACCTGTGGTGAATATAGAATTGCTGTTTAAGATTTACGTAGATGCGCTCAATGAACAATGCGGGGTGCGCAAAGTAAAAAAAACACGTACTGTTATGTTTGGTAGAATAAACGATTTTTTTTTGCACCTTTCAAATTCACCTGTGGTGAATATGAATTGCTGTTTTAAGATTTACGTAGATGCTGCCTCAATGAACAGTGCAGGGTGCGCAAAAGTAAAAAAACACTAACTGTTATGTTTTGGTATAATAAACGATATTTTTTGAAACCTTTCAATTCACCTGTGGTGAATATAGAATTGCGTTTTTAAGATTTACGTAGATGCTGCGTCAATGAACAATGCTGGGTGTGCAAAAGTCAAAAAACACGTAACTTTGATGTAATGTTAAAAGAGAGCGTAATTTATGCAGCTATCAAATCAGATGTGGTGAATATAGAATTGCTGTTTTAAGATTTACGTAGATGCTGCGTAAATGAACAATGCTGGGTGCGCAAAAGTCAAAAAACACGTAACTGTTATGTTTTTCGTACGATACACTGTATTTTTTGGCAACAACAACCCTGGGGCTGACTACAAAAATTGTTGTAATTTAACTGCAAGTGGATATATCAACAGTCACAGGTTTTAATGGTAAAATTGAAAATGAACACCTATCTGAAATGTAACTGATAATAAAAGTGGAGTTTTGCAGCTAACAAAGAGACCTGCAGTTACTAAAAAATGATGTGTTAAACCAATATAAGTTTTAGGCTGCCCCAATTTTCCAGGAAATATTTCAATAGCAAACTGTTAATAATAAAGATATTTCCCCTACAATATCTACACTAATCTTTGGGGAACTTTATCCAGTGTTCTTTATAGATAGAGCTTGTCTGTGTTATCGCCCCCCGGGCCCCCCCCCCCCGCTCCCCCCGCCGGGAATTTACAGTGGTAGTTGCTGCTTTAAATATTCTCTAGCTAACTAACTAAAATGTTCAAATATCTAATGTAACGAAATTGGGAGGATCACAGCTAAAGTAGAGGTTTTCTCTGTGCAGAAATAAGACTAATTTCGCTGAGCTGTTTGGCCACAGGGAGAGCGCAGGTCCTATCCCTATGAGATGCTGAGAGACACGAGGCTGAAACAGGAAACGCGGTTCTATGTAAAACGAGGTCAGGTGATTTTTCCAGCCAATCGCAACCATACACATCCCAGTCATGACGTCGCACACACATCTCACCCTGCTCTATTCTGTAATCTGATTTGCTGGCCGCCAAAATTACAGGAAGCGCCGAAAAAGGATGCACAGATTTTAACCTTAATTATCGCATGATCTGGAAATTTCAATCACCATAAAAACCTTGCCGATTTCAACTTTGTCGATAAAAATCGCTCAACACTACCCATGAGGTAAAGGGGGACCTCCACTGGTCTACTGTGCAGTTGTACAAGCTATACCACTGTTATAGCCATCTCAGATACATGCAAAGAGAAAATATCTGCGGCAGATCAGTTGAACTTCCAGGTTCTTTAATGATGTTTAGGTTCCAACCAAAAACTGTGTTATATCCTTATGCACCACTGGACAGTGTGAATCATATAACATGAATATAGTTCAGTTTAATTTCATGACTTTATATTGCATAAAACATGTACATTACTTCACCGGTAGTAAGAATCCGCTATATTCATCAAAGGGAAACATTAAAAAGTTACCAAAATGATTTGTAGGCAGCACAGAAAAATAATTACTACTCATAAATTATGTATGAGTGTTTTCAACATTGCAGTTTACATCTTAAGTAAAACTGTCATACTATCCGAGTTATTGATTTCCTCTACACTGTAAAATCACATCCGGCATTTCTCAATGCCATGTCTAAAATAATGACTTGCACTGGTCAGCCAGAGATGAGGAAATCGAACAGATAGAAAGTTCTTTTCTGTTGATCTGAACCTGACCTCATAATGGTGTAATTAATTAACCATTACATTTATGTAACACTGGAACGCTATTAGCTGCCCTTACAATTAGCAGGGTCATTTCATTTATTTACTGCTTTTAGCATGGACAGTGAAAGGTTTACATGCTGTAATATCGAGGAAGCAGTGCAGAATGTCACCATTATTTTATCTCTAGATCACAAAATATTAAAAGAATCAAATGATCGCCCTGATGGAGCACTTAATGCTATTGATCATTTGGACATTGGATAAAATGTTCTCCTAGTGTAGCACATTAAACTAATGATGTCCTCTTAATATCTAACAGTAGTATCCGGTCGTAAGACTTGCTTCCCTTTTCAATATTGGCATCATTTACATGAACAAGCAATAATTATTGATAGATTTTGATAGATAGTTTTACTTTGGTGCTAAGTGAAACGTGGTATGAGATTGTGACGGGCCACAAAATGTCAACTTACAAGCAACTAGTTCTTAGCATCAGTATACAATGGTGTATTGATGGCCACTAAAATAGTAAGGTGGGCGCTCTCTAATGTATGAACGGGGCTGCGCTGGATATCGGGCTGAAAAAACGCCAAATATCTGGCACAACCCCATTCGTACATGTCACCCCAAAAGCTTATACCATTCCTAATGCCTTTACACATAGTTAAGGCTCTGTCTACATAGTTGGTGGCTTAATATCAGATGAAAGATCTGGCTCTGGGTTGTGGCTTAACTACAATGACCTAAGAATAGTTATTAATTTTTAGTGATAAATGATGACAGAACTTATCTTTTCTTGATAAAGTCCTTAACCAGATAACATTGCAATGGAAAGTCTGTCTCTTTTCTGCAATGCAGTTATGATCCTGTCATAACATTTGATAATTTGTCTTAATAGTAAATGTGATGTCAATATTAATATTTTCCACTAAAGCAGCAAAACATTTTGGGCCTCATGTATGAAAACTGTCTTGGTCTAAGACTTTCTTTGTTGCCAATAGCAACCAATCAGAGCTCCCCTTTCATTTCATATAGTGTTCTGAAAAAAAGAAAGGGACGCTCGGATTGGTTGCTATGGGCAACAAAAAAAAGTCTTAGACCTAAACAGTTTTCATACAGGAGGCCCTTTGAAAGTTGATTCAATATATATGTGTAATGGGTTGTGCCGCGGTCCGTGTTACGGACCGCAGTCGCACCCGCGTTCCCCACGGCGGGTCCCCGGCGGGGACGGGGGGCCCCGCGAACGCACTCCCGGGTCGTGGCGCCACCCGTCCCATCAACTCACCGGGCCTCGCTCCCATCCGGTCCTCGTCCCCTGCCGGGCCGGAATGCGCATGCGCCCCCCTAGCGCGCGCGGGGCGTTCACGTACATTTAAAGGGACAGTGCGCCGGTAATTGGTAATTGCCGGGGGCTGTCCCTATATACGTTTTTTCACCCACGTCACTTCCCTGCTGGAAACTATGTTGCCTCGTGCCTTAGCTAAAGCGTTCCCTAAGTGTGTTCTCGCCCTACCATGTACCAGACCTCTTGGTACGTTTTCCCGACTCCGAACCTCTGCCGCCTGCCCTGACCTTCCCGCCGTCCACGACCCAACCATTGCCGCCTGCCCTGACCTTCTCCTGCCCACGACTACGATTCCCGGACTACGATTCTGTACCTCGCTGCACCTCGGCCGCCATCGCAAGCAAATCACGTCAGGGGGGACGACCTGGTAGCCTCACGCCGCAGCAAGCCCATCCCGCTTTGCGGCGGGCTCTGGTGAAAACCGGGGGCTACTTAGATTCCGTTCCCTGGCGTGGCTTAACTACCATCGCTTGCGGTGGTCCGGCGGATCCACTACCCAGCCGTCACAATATGACAACACAGCCCCTTACTTCCCTAAAGTTTCCTTCACACGCACAATTTTCCAGCATTTTTTTAACGCTTAAAAAACATCCCATTTCCCCTTTTGGCCTTTTTCAAATTGCTAAAATTTGAAAACTTTCATGTTTTCCCTGCCGTCTTCTAAGCCCTATAAAAAAGCCCATTGGAAAAAACACGGGAAAAATACAATGCCTAAAATTTTTTTAAACATTTTAATTTCCACTTTTAAAAAAAAGGGAAAAATCAGAAAACTGTTATAAAAAGTGTTTAAAATTTTTCCAATAACTTTTTCCCTATAAAAAACAAACTAATACCCACCGAAAAAATTTAGTTTTTTTCCCCTTTTCATTAAAGAAACAAAGACCCACAATTAAAATTTGGGCAATTTCTAAAAAATTGGGTTTTCGGTCACTTCGCCAAAATTTTCCGAAAAAAATTTAGTTTCGGTCCCGAATTACTTCGGACAATCATTTTAAAAAAACAGCTATTTCCGGGCCCCCCAAGCCTGCAGGGCTGGAAAACTTGTCCAGCTTAAATATGAAAGGGGGAGCGGGGTTTGGGGTTTTCAAAACAATGTTTTGTTTTGTATGACACCCAACATGACTCCGCCGCTCTTAGAATCGCCCTGGGAAATTTTTAGGGGGGAAAAAACTGACCAAAAAACTGAAGCAGGAAACCTAAAAAGGGTCATGGCAGCAAAAGCGGAAAAAAAAAAACCCTGAAGCTCAGGGCAACTTTTGGACGGGATTTGTGGAGGTGACGGGGGCCCCACACAGCATAAACAGCCAGTGGCACAATGCCCAATTCTGGAAGTGGCAAAACAGAAACCACCGCAGAGTGGCACAATGACACAGTTTTGGGGGTCCGGGGGCACCCAGCATGAGGTCGGGCGGGTGGCAAAAAAGCCAATTGGAGCGGGAAAAAAGGGGAGTGGGCCAAAGAGGTACAATGACACAGTGTGGGGGGCACGGCAGGACCAACAGCAGCAGCATAAGGCAGACAGGGGCAAATGACACATGTGGGGGAAAGGCAGCAGCCACATCAGCCCATGGGGTTCAACAGGGCCCAATAAAAAATTCTGGGGGTGGCAAAAACGGGAGTGGGCCCCCACATTTGGGGCCCGGGCAGCAGCCACGGAAAGCAGCTGAGGTAAACAGTGGAAAACAATGACACAGTGTGGGGCACGACGGGAAGTCACAGCAGCACATGAGGTCAAGAGTGGCAAAAATGACTTTCGGGCGGGTGCAAAAAAGTATTTGGGCCACAGAGCGGCAAAAGGGACTGAGAGGAGGTCACGGCAGCCCAGCATGAGGTCAGGCAGGGCACAATGACAAGAGTGGGAGGTGTGACAGAGCAACAGCAGGGGTCAAGAGGGGGCACAATGACTTTCTGGAGGTGGAAAAACCATACCAACCGGCAAGGGCAAAATTTACACATGGGGAAATTCACGGCAACAAAACAGCAAAACAGCATGACACATAAATTTGAACAATACGGGGTTTTGGGAGGTGGGGAAAATACCATCCCCCGGGTAAAAAAGGGTGGTGGGCAAGGAGAAACATCACAGATGTGGGCCCAACAGGCGGGGGGGGCACCAAAATAGTGGCTGAGGCGGGTATTTTTAACCCAGACTAAAACGCCTAAGGTTTGGGTGTGGGGAAAATTTCCGGCCGACCCCAACCCCCCTGATTAAATCTTGAAAAAGGGCCCATCTTTCAACATTCCCGGGGGACAAGCGGGTTCCCCGGGGGGGTAACTTTTGGCCCCCGCCCGCACTGAACACCCCCCTGATGCCACACTACGGGCCGGGGCAGGCCCAGCTTCTCCACTGAAAACCTCGGAAAAAGGTTGGGGGCCACACATCCATTTTGGCTGCCCATTTTCCAGGGGAACTTCAAACGGGGGGGCAGAGGGCTGTCCAAGTGGGCCACAACCGTTTTTTTCGGGGAAATGCCCATGCCCTTTGCTGCTGCTGTTGTTTGGGTGACTGCCCCCCTCACAGGGGGAAGGGAAGCTGTCTCATTATGACTCCAACTTGGGTTCCCTGCTGATGGACGGTATTGCTCCTACCCCCCCCCCCCTTCCCCCCAGAGCCGGGGCATTTATAAGACCGCTGGGGAACCCCCCTCAGACCTGTCAGAGGGGGACATCCGCAAAATAGGCAGCGGCCAACTGATTAGGGAGGTTTTTCCCTATAGTATTTGATTTTGCCCCTTCCCTCTCAATAGTTTTGGGGAAAAAGGCCCCATTTTGGCCCGGGTTTAGCGAGGGTCCAATGGGGTGGAGAGCCCGAATTTCCTCCCCTCCCATGCTAACTTTTCGGCTGCACTAGCCAGGAAAATAAGCCTGCGGGACATTTTTGCACAATGACCCCGGGGGGGTTCCCCCCCCTCCATTTCCCTGTATACTCCCCACGGCTTGGGAGTCATCTGCCCCCGTTTTCCTCTCTCCATCCCACCCCCCTCCAGCTGCCCGCCCCCCCCCTCTCTTGCCCCGGGTAGAAAATCCACTCATTTCCCCAAAACAATGCTTCCTTCCAATTTCCCCTCCTCCTCCCCTCCATTTGGGCCCCCCCGGACCCCAATGGGGCCAAAACGAGATGTAGTCCCAAACACTCCTTTCCCCTGCCCAACAGATTTTTCAGAAACTTTTTCCGGGACATGAAGCAGGGAATGACGTTATTCATCCCTAGTCCTGGCGACTGACAAAAAACTTTGGCCTCCTCGAATGGCCCCCAAAAAACCCGGAAGGTGCCCACGCTTGAGCTGCCACGGGCCGGGACATAAAAGGGTTTAAAACAGGGGAGAAAATTTCGCCCGCCTGGATCATAAAAAAAATCGTTAACCCTTTTCCTGTTCAAACGTGGGCCCAAACCCAATTTGCGGGCCCCCGGGGAATTCCACTGGGGGAAAAACACGCATAAAGAGCGTTTTTGGGGGGGGCCGTTCTGCCGCGCAACTCGAGGAGGGTTTTTCCTTTGGTTTTGTAACGAAGGGATAAAGTGCATGCACATTTTCCGGCCTTTTTTCAAAATGTTTTTAAAGATCGGGGGAAGATTTCGGGAAACCCTTTTTTTAAAACCCAAATTTGAACACTGCGCCATGCAGGGCGCAGGACCATCCCCCCCGGGTGCAGCGCGACACCATTTTTCCTCCCATTGCCCCGTCCTGGTTTTCCCATTTGCAGTTGGGGGCCGGGGAAAGCCACACAACGATTTCTTGCTGCAAACCGGGCAATTCCTCCCCCCGTGGACTTTGTTCGCCGAGGCAAGCTAGGGGGTAGAAACCCGCGTGCCCCGCGTCCCAAAACTGTGGTATATGGAGCATTCTTGTGGAAAGGGTGAGATGGTTGGGGGTGGTGGGGGAGGAGGAGGCGGGGCCTTGGGGCAGGGCAGGGAGTTTGACAACGTGGGGGAAAAGCGGCGTCCCCCTGTCCAAGTTTTTTGGTGTGCCTGGGCAGGGAACACATTCAAACCCCGGGGGCCCTAAAGGACATGTTTCTTTCCCTTTACCGTAGTTTTTCAGCTCCAGACTCCCGCTTTCCTGTACCTTGGAACAAAAACCCATAACTCCCAAAGGGCGACCCACTTTCGTTCTACAATTTAAAAATCTTGGGACCGCCTTTTTGGAAAAGAAAATTTGGGTTGGGAAATCCCCCATCTCGGCTCGGGACAAGCCATTTTGTTCTCTGATGGGGGGCAGAGTCCACCATTTGGAAAGGGAGGGACTGCCTACCAAAAACTTTGGACAGGAGCCAAAGGCAGCTGCTTTCACCTTAAGGGTGGGTTTGGGGCCCCAAAAACTTTGTCTCTTTACAATCCCTCTCTGAAAGACGCTTCGGCCCCTGATAGCAGGGGCAGGAGCATCTGGGCCCGGGGGAGGGGAAATGTTTTAAAAGGGGGAAAACCCCCCGGGGTTTCCTTCCCTGCCAAAAAAAAGGGTGGGGGGGAAAAAAACCCTTTTTGAAAAAAAAAATTTGGGGCCCTTTAAATTTTTTGGCCCCCCTAAAAAAAGCCCCCCCTTGGGGGCCCCTGCCGCCCCCCCCCCGCCCCCCCCGCCCCCCGCCCTTGCCCCCCGGCCCCCCGGGGGGTTGGGAAACCCAAACCCCATCTGACCAGCTTTCTCCCAGGCCCCCCGGGGTGGTGACCTGCATGTGTTGACCAGGGCCCTTTTTTGCCAACGTTAGCTCCCGGCCAAGCTTCAAATTTTTGCCCACAGATTTTTAAAATAACCCATATTCGGCTTTCCCCCGGGGTCCCTTTGCAAAGAACTGCCCACACCGCCGAGTAGCTGATTTTACCGCCAACCCCGCACTGAGTGACTACTTCCCCCCGCTTTCCCCCTGGGGCCCCTGTGGCCCCAAATGGGCTTGGACCCCGAACGGGTTTTTAAACCCCCTGGGCCCCTTGGCCCCCAAACCCCACAAGCGGCTACCCTCGACCCCACCGGGCCCCACAACCCCCCTTGCTGGCTGGGGCCGCTCCTGACCGCGCAAAACGACGCCCTCTTCCCCCTGACGATGGGTGGGAAACCCCTTTCTTCAACCCCGGGTCCCCCAAATGGGGGTCGCTACATGATCATCTATTTTGTTTTTATCGTCACTACTGGGCCCTTTAAACCCGGGCCCCGGGAACCGGGCTGACCTCTCAAACCCCATACCTTTCCCCCCCCACCTCCCCCATCTAACTTTTCCGCCCCACTGGGAAGAAACTGGGGATATTGGCCCCATTTCCCTTTGCGCCAAGTAAACTGCTGACTCCCCTCCTCAAATTGTTCATCCCTCGCAAAATAGTGGCGCTGGGGCCCCGACCCCATAGTAGATCCCTGCTGAGGGGAAATGGGGTTGGACAGGGCGGGGTGGGACAGGTAGGGCCCCCGACCCCCTCCCGGGCCCTGCCAACAAGTGTTGTTTTGAGGGTTTCCCCCCGACCTTGGCCCGGGGTTTTTCAATGTCATCTGGAGGAAGA
The DNA here is from genome assembly GCA_025379985.1 of Phyllomedusa bahiana. Classification (NCBI taxonomy): domain Eukaryota; kingdom Metazoa; phylum Chordata; class Amphibia; order Anura; family Hylidae; genus Phyllomedusa; species Phyllomedusa bahiana. The sequence continues at coordinate 3,622 of JAODAL010022326.1, read as the reverse complement.
GGATGACCTTTCAACCAATTTAAGAACCCTTGGGGTTTCTGAACAAAACACGCCGCTAGATAAAAGCGCATTTTTGGCCTACCGAGGGCCCCTGCTGGGGACGTCCCCTTGCTGTGCTGCGACCTGGGGCCCTTTTTGAAATGTTTGGGCCCCGGCCCCCTTTGCAGTTGCAAGCCCCCCACCCCTCTGTCCCGACATACTGTTTTTCTAAAATTACAGACACGTTTTATAACTATCTTTTAAAAAGAAAAATTTTAAAAACCCTGTTTTTTTTACTCCAAAAAAGAACCCCTTTAAAAAGCTGGGTTAAACCCTTTTATATAAAAAAGCGCTCCCCCAAAAAAGGGCCCGAAAAATTTTTCTTGATGTGCTTTTCAACACGTGTGTTTTTTCAAAAGTAAAAGCACAAACAGGCTTAATTAAACCCTTTGCTTGTGAATTATGCTACAAGGGAAAAATGTATAATTTCGGTGTTTAAAAAAACGGTTTATTTTTGTCACCCAGCAGCCCAAAAAAACGCTTAATTAACCCCTGGATTAAATGCGCAATTAAAATTTAGCCAAACCCCAAAAAAGTACTTTTTTGCGAAAATTTCAATGGCGTTTTTTCTACGCAACACAACAAAGATAAAATTTTAATTAACCTTTGCTTTTGAATTTGGCAAACCCAAAAAAAAAATATAAATTTGGCGTTAAAAAAAACGGTTTATTTTTGCAACACAGCACAAAACAACCGCTTAATTAACCCCCGGGGTAAATTTTCCAATAGAAATTTAGCCACCCCCAAAAATATAGCTTTTAGCGTGTTACAATGGTTATTTTTTACGCCACACAACAAAAAGATAAAAAATTTTTTTTTAACCTTTTTCGGGGAATTAGGCTACCAAAAAAAATATATATATTTGGCGTTGAAAAAGACGGGTTTTTTTTTGTCGCACACCAGCAAAACAAAGCTTAAAAAAAAACCCCCGGAGGGAAAATTTTTCCCAAAAGAAATTTAGCCACCACAAAATATATTTTTAGGGGTTACAAAAGGCGTAAAATTCTACCCACACAACAAGAATAAAAAGTAATTAACCTTTGCTTGTTTAATTAGGGTACCAAAAAAAAAAAAAATATTTTGGCTTGAAAAAGACGGTTTTTTTTGTCAGACACCAGCCAAAAAACCTTTAAATTTAAACCCCCGGGTGTAAATTGCGCAATAGAATTGAGCCACCACAAAATAGTACTTTGTAGCGTGTTTCAAAAAGGGGGTATTTTTTACGCCACCCCAACAAGAGATAAAATTGTAATTAAACTTTTCTGGAATTAGGGGTACCAAAAAAAAAATTTTTAATTTTGGGGTTTTAAAAAAAACGGTTTTTTTAAATTTTTTTCAGCAAAACCAGCAAAAAAACGCTAAATAAACCCCCGGATGTAATTCGCAATAGAATGAGCACCCAAAAAGAAGGGTATTTGTAAAGTAAAAACGGGTGTTTCCCCTTTAAAAGAATACAACAGGAATTGGGGTTAGATCCCACTTTTTTATTGAATGTATAAGGGAGCTGCAATGGACCACACTGTTTTTTTGATCCAATACCCCAAAAAATTTAGAAATAGAACAATCAAAAAATCCTCTGAGACAACTGAGACACCCCCAAAAATCCCCTGTGTAAAAATAGTTCTTCAGAAAACCTATCCCCCCCGCAGCACCTTTCCCCCGTCATTTCAGTGAAGGAGTGTGAGCCCCAGCGGGGGCGCTCCCGGGCTTATATAGTGCGGGGGAAATCCAGAAACCCCCCCCGGTCTTTTGATTGGCCCTCATCTCCCGCACTTTTCATGCAGGGTAGCCCTTTTTTCCTCCCAGATGCTTTGCCCCATGTAACGCCAAAGTGCTCCCCACCCCTTTTATCAATCAAAAAGCAAAAATTTGTTCAACCAAAATACCCCAAAATTCGGCTTCGTTCCCCAACCGAAGTTTTTTCCTAAATTCTAAAAAAGAATTCCACTTTGTTAGAAACGATTTTGCCCATTTTTCTACCCACAATGGGCCAAAATAACTTGAAACCCGGGCAAAAAAATTAAAAATAAATTAAAAATTTCTTCTATTTTTTCAAACCCCTTAATGGATTTTTTTTAGCTTTTCTTTTTGGGGCCCCAAAATCCTGTGGAGGGAAATATGGCCCCGCTTTTTTGCAATGGGCCTTTCATTTTGCCAAAATGCCTTTATAAAACTTTTAAATTTTAAAAAATTTTAAACCCTTCAAAAACTCAAGACAGAAAAATCACAGAAAAATGGGACATTATTTAATCAAAAACTCTTCTGTGGGCTCCACCTATACCACACTTGCCCGCGGTGATCACAGAGGATCCACCAGGATCCACCAGCTACCCTGTTAGAACGTGACACATACTTTTAAAAGTTATTAATACAAAAGATTTGGGGAAAAAATTAAACATTTAGACCAAACATTTTCTCTCTTTAAAGCTACCAAATTTCCAATTTCCCTTTAGAAATAGAACAATGTCTACTGCCAATTAATAATATTAATGATAATAATCTTCATATTTCATATTTTATGAAAGAGAGATATGGAAACAACTAAGGATGCCTCCTACACCGAGCTGCGGCGCCTCGGGTGGCCGAGACTGTGGGCCCCCCCTCACCACCACCCGCAACCCTCCAAATCCCAGCGCGGGGCTTTGGCATTTTTCCCACTTGCCCCCCCCTAACCGGACGGGGGCCTCGGGTGGCCCCACCCCCTCAGTCCCGCTCGGCCCCCCCACCTCCTGCAGGCCATCTCAAATTCCACTCAATTTCAAATGTGTAAACGATAACCCACCTACATATATATACAGGTGGGAAAATAAGTATTTGATGCACCCTTGATTTTGCATGTTTTCCGACCTACAAAGAATGAAGAGGTCTGTAATTGTTATTATAGGTGCACTTAAACTGTGAGAGACTTAAAAAAAAAATCCCAAAAAAAACACATTTATTTTTTTAAATAACTAATTGAATTTTATTGCATGAAATAAGTATTTGATCACCCACCAACCCGCAAGAAGTCTGCCTCACGAACTGTTTTTTTATTTATTTTATTTTTTTTTAAGAAGTCCCCCAAAATTTCACCCATTACCGAATAATTCACCTGTTTTGTAAATTTCTACCTGTATAAAAGACACCTGTCCACATAATCAATTACACTCCAACCTCTCCTCCATGGCCAACACCAAAGAGCTGTCTATGGACAAAATTAAAGACCTACACCGGTGGATGGGCTAAGGGTAATAAAAGCCTTGGTAAAAGGCAACAATGGGTTGCACAATTATTACAAAATGGAAGAAAAAACCCCAAGAGACGGTCAAATTTTCCCATCTGGTGCTCCATGTAAGATCTTTCTTGGGGTAAGAAAGATTCTGAAAAAAAGCAGGGAAACGTCCCGAATACAAAGGGGGGACCGGTTAAACCTGAAAAGAGCTGGGGCCACAGTCTCAAAGATTATCGTTAGAAACACCTATGTTTTAATGGATTTAAAAACCTGCAGGGCACGAACGTCCCCGCCACACCACACATGTCCACCCTTTTGAAGTTCGCCAATGACCCCCTTTGGGGGTTAAGAAGGCATGGAAAAAGGTCATGT